>VUQG01045202.1:52764-76928 GCA_015106755.1 Etia nguti | reverse complement strand
CTAAATTAAAATTTAAAAAAAAAAAAAACCAGCAAAAAAGAAAAAAAAAAAAAAGAAAAAAGAAAAAGCCCATAGTCCAAGTATATTTGGTGACTATATTATTTCTATAAGATCAACTACAAGCAGATCTCCTTTGTCAAGTATGCCCTACCTGATCCCCATCATATTTCAATTTATCCCAAAATAATAACCTGGAATGTCAAAAAGATGGCATAAAGGAACATAACACAAAAATACTAGCGGCCACCAGTGCTATTTCTCGGCCTCCTGCGGTATCAATTTCATAATCCTACGTCGCCCAGTTTCAGTTATTGCATTAACAGGATTTTCAGAAAACGTGACCTCTGACCTTGAGGTCAAGGCCACTGAGATTCGAACTTGTCAGATATATTTTAGTAGATACACCTATGGTCTCACTTTGAAACTCCTAGTTTGCCTCGTTGAAGTTATCGCAGCCACACACTATAGGACACCACATCCTCCTGACAGGTCACTTTGACCTGCACAATATTAGGCTTTTATGTTGTGGCTAATCAGTGCATGTTGAGAGGATATTTAGTTTGTCTTACCTCTATCTAGAATAAAAGAAGGTAGTAGAGTTAACTAAGGAAACGGTGGAGCTAAGCTGATTTTAGCTACACATCTTTATATTTGACAACACTACAAAGAGCCCAAAGCAGCGAGTCAGCCTGAATCTGACCTGGTCCTGTTTTTACTTCCAGAATATCCAAATGTGACGATGAACCATTATAAAAATCACATTATGAGGAGAATCTTTGTTCCAGGTCTGTAAGTAGGTTAATGGACCCGTATCCAAACGCACCTTCAGATTTCTTTTTCTTGTTCTTTTGACCCTTCCTCTTGTGTACTGTCGGAGTTTGTTGCCAAGCGACAGTCCCCTCAGCATCATTGCCTGGATTTGTACCCTCAGGGCTTTTCTCATCATCAGGGGCTGGACTTAGCCCAGGTGAATCTGATAGATCCCTGCAGAACACAGCAACCATAAGAGGCTTAAATCACAAGAAACATGACAACAGTGGCAGCGTAAAGGATTGCTGCTTTTACTTACGTCGTCTTCAGCCATCCCTCGGATGTCTTACTCTCGACAGCTTTAGTATTTGCTGCATCTAGGAAACGGTGGCAACAGTGCACAAGACCCTGGATTATAACTCAAAGTATTCATTATCATTTTATGGGACACAGCGTGTGTGCAGAAAATGCAATAAGACAGAGCTTTTATTGTTATTAGTATATGCACTCCCTCACTAATCAGCATAAATATCTTTGGGAATAATGTCAAAGTCATTTGACATATCTGCTTTGGAGCAGGTGACTATTAATAAAATACACAAACGTAGTGTCAGAGTACCCAGGCTTGCTTAACTTTAACTCCTTGGCAGTGATGATCATTCACCATGCCACCTGCTCTCACCCTCTGCTAAGTACTTTCCTAGGGGAAACCTGCTGCATACTACCACACTGAAAAAAAAAAAAAAACAGTACAAATGCACACAAGTATTCACACACCATCAGTTTTCATCTTCTTGGCGCCTGTGGTATCTGGGTAAGAGTAGTGACTCCAGCCATCTGTAATTTGAGCATCATCAGCTCCCTGCTCTCCCTGCATGGGACTGATGCTTCGCTTCCTCATCCTACAACAGCAGAAGAATATTTCATGTAAACAGAACCTGTGAAAATCTGCAGAAACTACTACAGAAGTGGAAAATGGACAGAAATGTACAAAGTGAAGGATTGCACGAGCACCTGGAATATCCAAACCCAGAAGTAGTGGAGCAGGTGTAGTGAGGCTTCACCCAACTGTCTTCTCCCCATGATTTGGTTGTCTGCTTCTCTTTTTCCTGCTGCTTTCCCTGGATGTACTCTGCATATGTCTGGATCTTGTAGCTCTCTGCATAGCGGCTGGTGTTCATAGCTGTGGAAAAAAATAAAATAAAAAATAAAATAGCACAGTTTGAAACATTTATGAAAAATTACTTATTACTTTGTGATTAGCTAAAGCATCACACTCACCTATCTGTACCTGGTCCGTCTGACTTAGGGACACAAAGGCAGACGTGTCGTCTATCCATGAAACCTGGATGTTCCCTGAGTAGATAAAGAGCAGAGGGTAAATGATAAAGAATGGCTAATATCTGCAGAATTAATGGGCTAAATTGTGACTTACCAAAGGCACTAAAGAGCTGGTAGAGGTCACTAGTCTTCCATTCTTTTGGGAAGGTGACGTACAGGACATGGTCTCTCTTGGGTTGCACTATGCAAGAAGAAGGGATGAAAGACAAACATGAAGTGGACAAACTGCAGTTTAAATTTGTACCAAGCATATTTTATGTTTGAAACGTAACTTTGTGTTGGTTCACTTCAAGTGTGAGTCAAACAATATTTAAGCTTCTTCAGTTTAGTACCACAGCAGCTCTAAGAATAGCTCGATATTTAAGATTTGGTCTTTAAAAATTTTTTTTTGAAATTAGTGAGCCTAAACCAAGCTAATATGATAGACTATTGGTGACAGTCATGTTGTGTTGCACTACTTTACTCACAATCTGGTCCTGTGATGTTGAGGTAGGGTATATCTATAATCCTCATCAGAAAAAGCCTTAATAACAGAAAACACAAGCATTGCAAGGTTTTATTAAAATAAAAATGTAAATCAAAATAAAATTAAAAAAAAAAAAATCAGATCACATTTAAAGCAAATCTAATCTATGAAATCACGTACTTATTGAAGAAAGGCTCAATTAATTTGGAACGAGCTGAGATGTAAGCTTTGGGCGGAGTCAAGAAAGAGCCTGTAAAGGGAAACGACCAAGATTAAAATCAGATATTTGAAATGAAACCTTGTATGTGAAAAGAATCAGTTATTACCCAAATAGTTGGCCATGGCGATGAAACAAAGGCCAGTGATGTAGGCATCATAACCCGCCTCATGGAGCTGCTCCTGGGCTGTGTCATAGCTGGGGAAACCCTCTGCCGTTTCTGAGAACAGCAGCACAGAGACAAAAATGTGTCAGCGGTGTTTCCGAAGAGTCACTGCATTTCAGACAGTCTGGTTTATTTACTCACCAACTTGTGGTGACTTGAAGGGGCTTTCCTTCAGCTGTTTTTCCAACTCTGCCAGAGAAGTATTTGTGATCAACTCCTAAAATGTAAAAGAACATGCAATTATTGCCCTGATCACTTACAATTTACAACGCAAATCACAAATGATATCTTCAGGTGATTGGAGGGCTCTAGTCACTTGTACCATCACAGTATAATCAGACCTAATTACATAAAGGGTCTTAATAAGCCCTACTTAAAATCATAATCAGCTTTTGTGGTCAACTATGTTGAAGTACTTACAGAGCAGCAGGGAATTTACAGGTTGACACAGATTTAGTGGACACTAATCTCAAACACATCAGAGGGATTTGGACATGTTTGATGTCAGAAGCTTTTTGGTTTCCATTTGTATTTAGAGCTTCTCTTGACTAATTGGATATCAGCAGAATTTTAACCGTGTGTAGGCAAATGTTCTTATTAATGCTACCATGACTACCAAAACTTCAGGTCAGCACAATGACAATATGAGTCATAATGGCACTTGTTTAGAGTTCGGTCAGGTTAACCCAGAGATGTTGAAGGTGTCGCCACTCAGGACTTGGCAGTCAATGCAGCCATCATATTGGGTAACATTAGTGTACCTTTCAGGGAGAGTGTTGTCATACAGTTGACCCCAAGTGACATCTGAAATAAGCTTAGATAAAGACTTCAAAGTAACTCCCCACATCCAGGAAAAAAGAAAAAACAAAAAGTCTACATGGAGCAGAAGAGGAATTTAATTTTGAACCCTGTCCAATTAACACTGAGTTTTAAAATTCATAAACAATCATCGGCTTATAAAATAGGAAATTGTAGCCCAGATGGCTGGCTGTAGCAGAGGGTAAGTCAGCAGTTCAGCTGATGAGTTCACAGATAGAAAGTAAACAAAACATAAATTAGCGTTACCACCCCCATCTTTTCAATACATCTTATTGACCAACAGCGATCCACTAAAAGCACTTAAGCAAATGATTTACCTTAAATGGCTGAGTGGAAGCCATCAATTTGGTGTCTAGAAGTCTGCAAGTGAATAAATAAATCCATTAGAACAATCAAAAAAAAAAAAAAAAAAAAAAAAAAAAAAAAAAAAAAAATACCATGGGAAAAAAAAAAAAAAAAAATTATTAAATTTTAAAAAAAAAAAAAAAAAAAAAAAAAAAAAAAAAAGTACCGCCTTAAATAATGCATACATCTCATACCAAGCTTGAAATTGCTATTTCTTGTACCGAAAGTGCATTTTAGCTCCATATTTAAAATATGCACAACATACCTCAGGCAGAGGGCAGTAAAATTGATGGATGGTGTGCATCACATCCAAAAGCATGTTGTGGCCAACAACCAGTTTACCCTGCGAGTCAGAAGGAACAGTTCCGGAAAAGTCACATTTATGGAAACACACACACACACACACACACACACAGATAATCCAGGATTTTCATTTTGTTTTCTTATCTTTTGTTAATATTGCACATTGCTGTTATGCCATTATGTTATATAAATATATGTATACAACAAATGACCTAGATATTACCATGATTTACGACGTGAGTTTCTATTAGAGGCATGTGTAGAAATTGGTTTTCATCCGCAAGCTGAGGATATACTCTGACATGTGTAAGTGTCCAGCTGTTGTCAGTGCCTTCACTACATGCTGAGTGATCATCCGAGTCCATCAGTCATGATTTCGCTCGTTATCTGAGGATCTGAGCAGATTCCTTTATGTTTTGCCAAGTCACATTTAATCAAGGTATATGTCGTTTCTTTTTTGGGTTTTTTTTGCCTGGCTCTTTTTTTGTGGGTTAACCTTGTGCTTTGTTCACATTGCACTCAAGAGATCTTTGATGAATTAGCTTTTTTTTTTCTAGGAAGTTCTTTTGTTCCTTATTTGTATCACGTGGAATGACACAGAACATGTTAGAGACGAATATAAATCCCTGGATATAAAGTGTTCCAGCTGAAACCTGAATCAGTGGACTTGAATTAGAGTTTTGTCTGTTTTTGTTTGTTGATATTATTTCTTGGGGCCATATTTGCACTGACCGTCTGTCTGTTGTTGTTTTTTTTCCTTTTCTGCTGAGTTGCGCTCTCCAGGGCCAATGCAGACCTCAGGTAGATATAATCTGAAATGCCCACGACTTTACAACCTCAACTGCGTAAGACTTCTTACTTTAAGAGGACACTCGTGTAAAGTGAAGACTACTCCTTTAAGAGTTACTTCAAGGAAGCATGCTGAATTTAAAAAACTGAAGCAATCTATCAATAATATGTATAATATCTGGATTTTTCCTCTGCGACAAGTCAACGTGCACCATTCCTCCCAGCCAGACAATCAAGAATGTCCACGTCTCTGTATCTGCAGTATCACCCCGTCTACGTCTTCCATCGCAGCAAGATGTTATAAAACTGTCCCCTGGCAGAAGAAAAGGAGATATAACTGGATGGGAGTGATTTAAACAAATATATCTTGCTTTAGAAAACACACTACGCACGCTGTAATGATTGAGGTTCTTACTTTTTATATGTTATTGTAATTAAAAATGAATACTATCTATATTTTTGACTTCTTGCCTTCTTTTCCCCTCCCAGATAAATGAATGGTACGAAAAAACATTTAAAGTCACACTTTTGTTCAGATCAACATAAACACCAAACTGAAGAAATAGATCTTTATTTTCATACAGCAATTTCTGTTAAAGGGCGTAATTGAGTCAGGGGGAAGTGCACACAGATGGTTTTGTTATTTGTAGTCAATGAAGCACTGATTGCACCGACAGTGTAAGATGAGGTGATTGTAACAGCATGTTGGGCAATTTGAAGAATGCAACATGTAAAACATTTCGCATAAGTATGAATGTTGTTAAGGCAGAAGTGCGGTCTCCACGCTCCCGTAGTTAAGCTAGATGCCTAAGGACAAAGCATCTGTTGTGCAAATGTATATACAAGAAGGTATATACAAGAGGACAAAAATCACTGTACCATGCCGTATCAATATTAAGCATAAACAATATCATCTGGACCCGAGGTTGAAATGCAGAGGTCCTGTACAGTACTTTCTTCCATGTCCTATGGCAACAAATGATTTCTTAACAGTCATTTCTGAAAATGAACAAGCAAAAACATCATAATTCCACTATTCTCTTTGACCATTTTTATTAATTCACATCTTTTGTGCAGGTAAGAATGTGGTAAGTATTTTAACACCACAGAAGGGCAAAAAATAGACATAGAAAATATATATATTTCATAAATATATGTGGATCTGTTCAGTAAATAAAATGGTCCCAAAGTACTTCCATATCAGAGTTTATTTTCATCCAGATCAGGAGAAGCTGCTGGACAGTAAGATGACACAGGAAGTTTGACAAGGGTTTGTGGGAGTCGAGTGTGGGTCGAAATGTGGACAGATCAGATGACTGGCGCGGAGCGGTCGTTGGTGACAGTTGGACGTAGCCTGACTGTGGCAAACGGGTTCCCTCCCCTGTGAAAAATGCAGCAGATGATGAGTTCACGTCCGAGTGAAAGAAAAGCAAATCATCTCGCTCATGTTCTTATGTGACTTACGCAAGGAAAGCGGGCGGGGGTCTTGCGGTGCCATTAGGCTGACTCACCTGTGGAGGAGAAACAGACATGTACACCGTCACATGCGAGTCACGAGCCCAACCCAACATGAAACAGTGACTCATTTGCACTATTAATGCCTCAATCATCTGATTTATCGCCGCATTTGTATTTACACTCGTTTGATTTCTAGCAGAATTTAACACATATTTTCCACAGCTGAAGGATTGAACACACTGGACTGAAAACAATTTACTGCCTCATGTCAGAAGACTGTGCTTGGAACGTGGATCTGCTGGAAATTCAAGTCTGTAGCACAGTGAACCGTGTTAAGTTTTCTTATGTCAAGCCATGGTGATTTCAAATGCCTTAACAGGTGCTCTGTGCCTGGAAGGGTTCACCACTAAACTCCTTTAACAGATTTATGGCTGAATCATTATTCAAAAATCTAATCAAAATTTGGATCCTTATCAACATATTTTTCTTAACATCACAAAACTATAGCCATATCATGTACAGATGTGTAACATGCAAAGCTTGAACTGTATCCACAATAAAAACACCGTTGAGGATGAGGTCTTGGTTGCACATTTGTGACTTTGAATGAAAACAAACAACAAAAAAGTCGTGACGATCAAGTTGGCAGTATAGAGAAAAATGTACCCGAACCCCAGCTGCACAAATATTGTAAACACACATGCACACAAATGTTTATATGTTTTTAATAAGTCAAATGTGGTGACGTCTTTTCTTACCCCAGAGTTTGGAAAAAACAAAACGAAACCAAAACCAAAAACTCTAAACAAAACTCCATGTTGGGTGAACAATTATGGGAATAACTACCTATTTTGTGGGCCCTGGTAGTGCCCTCTAAAATATACACAACAAAATTAATATACTTTCCATAGCCCCGAAAAGTGATTGGTTGTTTTAATAAATAAGATCATGTTACACTACATGATTTACTGCTCACTATAAAGTAAAGGCAGCAGTAGTAATTGAGTTATTTTTTAACACAGTAGTAGTTTTATAAACTGTAGCTTGCTTTTATTCGTCTTCCTGGTAACATCCACTGTCCTGGATTTAAAGTGCCTTCCGGCTTTCAACCTGCAGTACTCAACAGACCCCACAAGAGGTCAGTAGTGAACCGAGTGAGTGACATCCCTGACCAGGGCGCTTCAGTCTTGACACTGTCCATCTTATTTCCACAGAGGCCCAACAGTTTCATATCTTTGTTACCTGGACTTCAAAAAGGAACAGCCTTTATTTAAAAGAAAAGTAATAATTTATCCTCCAAATAAGATTCAGTGGAACTTCCCTTAAACCAAATCCTGGATTAAGGTTTAATATATCCAGCACTAACACAGAGTCACAATATGCTAGCTGATAACACAGTGTTCAGTCAGCTATGAGTATCGGCTTCCCTGATACGGTTGCAGTTCAACTTTCTCTGTAGATCTCAATCTTTCAGATCATATTCTCGCTCTTTCTGCATCTACACTCTATTCATTCCTGTTAGTTGTCATCTTATTTCTCCTACACCCAAACAAACCAGTGAGGGTGCTTTTTTTAAAAAAACTCATAATGACAGAATATTCCAGAAACCCCACCTCCCCTAGATCTCTTGTCAATCTTTTTCTCTCACCTTTCCTTGTCTAGACCAACAAGCATCTTTTAAAAACAGGCTTTACTGATACAGACTCCAACCAGTTTGTTGACATCAAGTAAGAGAAAAAAATGTGGAAATACAAATAGGCTTTGAGCCCTGGTGCTATGTAAAAAAAAGAATGATCAAAAAACAGAGAAAGAAAAATAACCCAAGAAAAACATTAGTTTATACCAACAGTGCCAAGAAATTTATTCAGAGGTAATTACCTGAGATAACCACACAAACTGATGCAGTATGCACCATTATGACAATAATATTCATGAATGTTCCAGCCTCAAGTTGCTAACTAACTTGACACGCATGCATAAACATGTGCGCACACCAACACACAACCTCAGCCGCCCACTCTTTCGCCGAGTATTATAATCTGCTGTAGCTGTAGAGAACTTTTTCCCACACGCGAGTCTATTCTGGGATCCTGCATATGTCTGTGTTTTGAAAAGTTATGGTAAGGGTTCGTGAGTCACTAGGAAGGAATAAACTTCCCTGGAAGTGAACCCTGTTTATCCTGGAAATGGTGGGAGACATGTAAAGCAGGAAGGACAGGGACGAGGATGAAAAGTTAAACTCACAAATAACGTCTGAGTGATGACTGAGTGAAAGAATTAAGTGATTGACAATGAGGGACGGTAGGTATCGGGTTCACCCAGAGTGGAATTCCACCATAATGCAGAGCCAGTGATAGAGACGCATGCCAGATGTAGACTGACACAACTGACAATGGACACACACTAACGTTTGGTCCCACTAGTGTAAGTCAGCCTGAGGCCCTGGCCAAAGTGACTGGTTAATAATAAATACAGGCAAGAAGGAGAAGAGTATCTCCATTTGCCACCTGACCTTTAACTGGGTCAAACATCAACCTAACAGAATAGCCACGGCAGCTGTGTTTATTTTGTTCGCTTGCCTGATCTTCCATGTACAGTTGTGGTCAGAAGTTAAACACACTCATCATGAGCATTAATGTCATGATAATTTTAGGCTTTTAATGATTTCTTTCAACTGTTGGAGCTGGTGGAATAATTGTACAACATTTGACAACTTTTAAAACAAGAATTGGGTGAAAAAAAGCTAGGGTTTATTTTGGATTTTCTCTAATCCACACCAGGTCAAAAGCAGACATACAGGCTCAAATATATACATGCACTCACTTCATCTTTTAATAAGTGTTGCTGAAAGCTCTACGATATCTTAACTAATATCTTAAGACGTATTAAGTTAGCGATTATGATTGACTACAACTGTTAGTGTGTCTTTGCAGCAGAATTTGTTTGACAGGACTCATTAGATTGACCAATACTCAGAACAATAGGGAAAGCCAAGGACATCAGAACTGACTGAGAGGGTGCCGACCAAAAAAGAAGCCCCTGCTCCAAAATCAAAACCTTCAGGCTTGACTGCCCACATGGACAAGCCAAATGCCTTCTGGAAAAAAAAATGTATGATCAGATGAAACAAAATTGATCTATGTGGCCACAACAACAAACCTAAGATCACTGTACCAACTGACAAACAAGGTGGTGGCAGCATCATGCTCTGGGGCTGTATTGCTGTCAGTGGTACTGTTACATTGCACAAAATGGATGTGATAATGAAGGAGGATCATGTCCAAATTCTTCAACTTCACCTCAACAGGCAGATGGCTGAAACTTGTACACAGATAAAATACAAAAAGACAAGGATCAAAACCGGTTTTGGAATGGATAAAGCAGGCTAACATTAAGCTTCCAGAAAGTCCTTCCAAATGCTCCGACCTCAACCATATTGAAAACTTGTGGATGATGCATAAAAGATGGGTCTTTGCCATCTAAATAAATGCTACAAAGAAGAGTGATCAAACATCTAATATCAGAATTATACAAGCAGACACTTTGATGGCCATTTTTAGGAAAATCAAAAAACACAAAAAACCCCCCCAAAAAACAAAACAAAAACAAAAAACCCAAGAAATGTGTTCACAGGTTTGAACTTAAGTTCTGAAGGGAAGACACAATAAGAAATCTTGTGAAGTGGGTCACACAAGTAAGGTGAAGACGTTTAGGACTGTTGAAAACATGATGCAAGCTACAGTTAAAGTTAGAGTCAACATGACGGTGTGTGAATATTCAATACATGTCGAGCAGATATTTTTGTGTGTTTGTGCAGGTTTGAATTCTACGTTTTGCATTGTAAACAAACGTGAATGTGCATGAAAAGAAATATGTGCAAAGTCCATATCCAACTGTGGCTGACCAATATGAAAGGTTAAGTGCACAATTTATCTGGACAAGCAATGTCCGAGAGGTGTAGCAAAGATGGTTGTAGAGCATATACAGAGCTTGTGTAAGTTATCGTGCAGACAGGTCATGCACATTTAACCTGTACATACCATGATGCATTTACATCCAACCAGCAGAGGGGAACAAAAAGGCTTTCCAAGAACCAAACCACAATTTGCCTGCCATTTTGCATGGTATGCAAATGTAAGAACATTGGCAAGGTAAGAAATAAAACTCCCAGAGATGGATGAAATAATATTAATATTTTAAAAAACACTGTTTGCATACAGAAAAAAACAAAAAAACCCTTCTTTTATCTATACGTTTTGTGAGCATGGTATGTGTGCACCATCACCCTAGATAATAAGAGCTAATTTTCAATTCAATGTGAATGCCTCTTACTAGAGCAGCCTCACCCAGAGGCCCATCATCAGCACACTGGGGATTAACATAACAATAACAATCATTGCAGCTGTGTTCTGCTCACCCAAAAAACAGTGAAGGTGAGTCGTGGGACTACAACTTTGGATACCAAGTCAGTTTTTAGACTCAATATTTACTTTATTTCCTCAGAACACCAAGCATCTACTACCACTTATCCCATTTAGACTTATGCTGTGAGTGAGTTCTTAAAGGATGTGCATCAGAACCTACATTTGCATTAACTAGTTCAACTTTATGTCTCTCTCAATCCCTGAAACAGGGAAAATCCCTAATTTTTTAATTTTATTTTGCTGGCACACATAATTTGTCTTAAAAA
Source organism: Etia nguti (assembly GCA_015106755.1). Classification (NCBI taxonomy): domain Eukaryota; kingdom Metazoa; phylum Chordata; class Actinopteri; order Cichliformes; family Cichlidae; genus Etia; species Etia nguti. Next base: position 65,584 of record VUQG01045202.1, on the reverse strand, counting down.
ACATAAGACTAAATATTAGGAAAATAATCCTGTACTTAACTAATACTGCTTGAAAAACTCAAAAAGTGTAAAACTGTCCTCGAGTCCTAACAATTTAATTTTTTTTTCTTCATTGTCTACGTCAGTCGACACTTGCACTATATATTGAAGTCTGGTCAGGTTTCCAGGGCACACATAAAAAGCTCATCTGACACCACCTACAAACACACGCACTGTCACTGGCAGTAAAAACAGTTGAGGGTACAGCAGTCTTTATGCAGCAGGTATCAGGTGAGATGTAGCCTCACAGTGCCAGTCATATCACAACACTACGACAGTATGAAGTTCTGGCAGAAGGAAGCTGGTCAAACTCTTCTCAGACCTGATCTCAGATCAAATCAATTGCTTGTTTAAGTCACGGCTTAAGTCTACCAGACTCAGTGGTGCTCTTTTTGAAACGCCAACATGTCAGACAAAAAAGAGCGCACAAACCAAATCGCCAACTGACCGTGCTGTGATCAGACGAGGAGGCTACAGAGGGCGTGGGGGAGTGATGGTGATTGCTATTTGTGGTGATGGTGCTGGCGGACGAGGTGTTGTTTGCGCTGCGTTGCTGGGTGTCGCTGTAATCTGCTGGGGGGAGAACCATGGTCGCCTCGTCTGTTTCTGTGTCCTGGTGGTGGAGGTTAACCACACTTCTGCTCCGGTACGGGGCTGCGGTCTCACTGCAGAGGAAGAGGTGTGCGGTATAAGAGATGGTAAAAAGTCAAAACTGAAGAAATTAAGAAGCTACATAATGAAACTCATCACAAGTGAGTCTCCAGGCATATGTGAGTATTGCATTTTCATTTTTAGCGGCTGCATCTTGGGTTTAGGTTACCAGCTTATACATTGACATTAAACTTATTAAGAGATACAGATTGAATGTGGCCAATGGAAATTCCTCATACGGACAAAAAAAGAGGGATGTGGATGTCTGTGTGTTCTGTCCCCAGGTTCTGGTTATAGTTTAAATTTTCACTTTCCGGGAGTGGTGGTAGTAGTTGGCTGGCAGCCTCTCTGTGGGAGGTGCAGCACATTAAGATCTAATAAATTAATCCAACAGGGATTAGTCTCTTTGAAGAAAAAGCCTGGAGTCGACTCTGAACCTTTTCTCTCTCTCTCTTTCATCAGCAGCAAAATCTATTCATCAGCAAACAGCATCCTGTTTCCTGATATTTTGCTGGGCTTGCGTGAAAAGTATCATTTTTGATTCATTAAATAAAAGAAAAAAAATTGGGCTCCACAGGATTCATCTGATCACAATTTACGTAAGTATTACCAAAGGTTCTGAAACATTCATTATGTCAGGAACAACAAATACAAAACATATTGCTGGCTGCAATATGAGACCTGCAGGTCTGTGTGTGTTAGCTGGAATGTGGCTTCTCCTTACCTGTTGTTATTCACGAGTGTCTCAGTGAGAGCACGGCAGTAAGATGAAGGGAACCAGCCCCTCCTAAAAGAAAGAAACACAGCAGGCAACTTAGAGAGGATTGCATCAACGGTCGTTAACGGCTCAGTTGAAGGACTCTCCAAGTGATTGGTGAAGAGCCTGCCTGCACCGCCCTCTCCTGAGCGACTCTCTCCATCTCTTATCGAGAAGATACATAGACCAGGTAGAGGAGCAGGAGCCTTTACTGCTGTATACACAGTCTGAATGAATGCCTAAGGCGACTATGCCAGCAAACAGGCTAAATCTGTCACTTGTTATTTGCAAAGAGGGAGAGCATTAAAGGGTACCACTTCAATCACATTTTTGGTTTATTTTGAAGGATTTAATCTTTGACAACAAAGATTTCAGGCTGAGACAGGTTATTTTCCATCAAAGGAAACCGATGACGTGAATGAAGAAAAGATCTTGTGGACAAAGTCTGCTATTGAATCCGTCGAGGTGCAACATAATAGAGTTTGTGAGGAAAGAATTTGATTTTCACTGATTTAATAAATGAGTCACGACTGAGGCAGAATTTCAGAGACCTGTGAGGTTTCAGTGGCAACAGTTTGAGCCCCCTCACACACACAGATGTCTAAATGAAACCTGACTCCAAAAAACATAATGAAAGACTAAAAAACTCATTATTGTAAAATCAATTTCTAAATGCTATGCTAAAAATTTATCACCTTAATTAAAAAAAAAGATTATTTCAGTTCTGAAACATATTTGGATTTAAAGAAAAAAAAAAGTAGCAGCTTCTCCCTATCACAAGTTCAGACCAAGGACTCCCTGTCATTGCACTATTATGCTAAAAGATTGCTCCTAATCAGTATTTGGTCAATCTGCCCCTCCCTCTGTGTGGATGAATGTTAATATTTGCACTAACTTGAAGAATAGGTTATTTCCTCAGTGTACCTGCAATAAAGAAATAAAGAGTCAGGACCTACTGGAAAATGCATTTCACCCAGTCACATTGAATAACTGTTTTTGTTTATTTAAGGAAAAGTTTCCACAGAGAACCCGTGCTTGTTTCAAGCACAACTGTTACCGCTAGCTGCTGAGACTACTTGATTTCAGTGAAGGACAGTTTACAAGTACGGATTGTCAGAGTGTACACTTAACTCTAATGATTGTGACTGGATAATAAGACAGTGGACACAATTTCTTTAGGAATCATGCCAATAAAATGCACACACAGAAGTCAAATGTCATTATTTGACAAATGCTGCTCTATTACCAGTAGATTTTTCACTCCCTGGAATTCAATTTATCTCAGTCCTGCTGGAATTCAATCTCCCAGTCCATCAATAGAGTCCATATCTGAAACAGTCCTGGTGAGTTGCTGGGATACAGTATCAAAGCTGATATGAGACAAAGGCAGAAGCCCAGCGAGAGCACCAAAAGCATCAAAGCCGAACCTCCTGTGGAACATGAACCCCATCTTGTCTGATGCTGTGCTCTGATAAACATGACGATATACACTTTTTAAGCCTTTAGGCGCTTCAGCTCGCCCCACCTGCAGCAGTGAGGCATCAAGAGCAAAGTTTTACTTTGTGTCAGGCTCATTTTTTAAAGCTACTCAGAAATTATTCTTTTATGCCCTTGATCAATCTTTCTGGGTATATTTGTAATGTAATTTCCCTTGATAGCAATAAAGGTCAAACCTGATGAATGATTAAAATTCAAAAACACACTTTCAGGGGCTTCAGATCAAATCCTTGTCTAAAAAAATCAGGCACAAGAGACCTGGGGAGAGTGGACTTGGTTGGTGCCTATCTGTGTGGGGGAGCAGGTGGTACTCTGAACTTCTCCCTCCACCTCACTCCAGTCTGCTATCGTACATCCCACCCTCAGGCCATATTTTACTTTGATTTCCTTATCAGTGACTTTTCCAGCACAGGCAGCACTTGACAAGCCTGGAGCTGTGTGCGCTCATACATGGTCAGCCTAGCAATCAGGTGAGGGACCATCTGGCCAGTTAAGACAGTGAATTCCACCTCCTATTAATCACCTGATTCTTAGGAGGACACAGGAATACGGCATGAATTTTTGACAGAGGCAGGGGGAAGAAGGTGATGATGATACAGAGTTCTTGTTACGATTTAAATACATTTAAAGCCAGCTGACTTACATCTCAACAGTGACTGCATTCGTCACAAACCTAATCGTACCCCTATGTACAGTACAGTGTGTGCGCGAGGCTTCCCCCATATCTGTGACAAATTTTTTCATATCACATATCTGTTCTGTACAAATTCATCACATGTAGTTAGACTCACTTTCCATTCTTCTCCATTTCACCATACATCCATCCGTCTCTCTCGTCAGGGATGAGCAGGACAATGATGTCTCCCTCATCAAAGCTCAGCAGTGTGTTATTGTTGCCCGTAGTATGGGGAAAGATGGTGCGCACACGTGGTCTCTTCACCATATTGTTGAGCCCTGTGGCGACAGACACAGACCTGGCGAGATTGCCGTCCTCGCTGTTCCCGTGGTCTGGGAGGGAGGAAGGAAGTTCAGAAAGAAAGAAGCAGAAAGCAAGATTAACACGAGACACGATTAAGAATATAAAGCCTTGCTAATGTGGTCACAGTAGCTGCTATGGTTACTGACCCTGCCTAATAGTACTCAACAAAAAGTGCAGCTGAAACTAATGAAATTACAATTACAGCTGCTGGATTTAGACATAATCTAATGTACAAGATAAACTTAAAGCATGACCTGATAGATAAAAAGTAACTGTGACAGCAAATGTCTCTAGCAGATTAGCTGTTTACATATTTTACTCTGAACAACAAATGTCAACTTCATGGTCATAATTCAGGAGAAGTAAAGGGGCTGGCAAAGTCAGTAGGATTGTTTCTCTGGGAACCCGGCACATAAAGCCATGACAAATTATCCAATGGCTGTTGAGGTAATTCAGTGCCGGGGCAACCGACCGAGACATCCACATTTATTTCGTGCAGCTCATCATGGAATAAAATTTTCTAGTGCACAGAAGCAAATGCCATCATTCCGTGCAGGATAAAGGAGACACACCTTTCAGGAACAAACAGATGGTTCTTGCATTACACCTGCAAAAACCATCTGTTTGAAAAGCACAAACTTGAGGCCACAACAGCACAGAGCAAAGTGCTAAATGAAAACAACTGTCATAGTAACTGCCGCAATACCTGTGCTGTTGCTTGAAGGAGTGGTTACAGTGGTGGGGTTGTTGTCCTGGTTGAACATATTAACCAAACGGCTGGGCTCGGCTTTCTTAGGTGGTGCTGGGGGAGTAGATATGTTCTGCCACAGTGCACAGTACGTTAGTGATATGGCGGCTGTATTTGTGAAACCAGTATGCTACTTTTCTCCGTTTTTTTTTTTTTTAATAAAAATGAATTTCTGTCAAAACACGCAGGTAGTAGCAGCAGCAGCCTCAGCAACAGCTAAACAAATGCCCAAGAATTACTACCCCAAGCAGTTAGAAAATGTCGGGTCTAACAGACAAATGTTTATCATCCAACTACTCCACCAAGGCAAAAGTCGAGGTCTGCAATCACTGCTATTATCATTATTATAAGTTTGTTTTTTTTAAGCAAGATTGCATAAGTTGCCAAGCTTCCATGAATCCAGGTGGAAAGGTGAAGCGTAGGCAGATGAAGAACCCATTAAACTCTGTGGCTGATCTGGATAATATTCTTTAAAATTGCAAAAACTGTCCTTGGAAGATGCACTCTGTGAGTATCCTTATAATTGAGTCTGAACATAGAAAGATAAATATGATTAAATATTGAGTGTCAGCACAGTAGCCTCAGTATGTAAGGTACTTCTATAACCTTGACATCAAAACATCCTACACCCTAGGAGCCCCGTATTCATTGCAGAGGCTACCTATAAGAAATATGATTTATCAATTTTTTGTCGTTTGTTTTTTTTCTGTTTAACCTCCTACTTAACGGGTTAAATATTGTCATGACTGGTAAGCAGACCTACACAGTGAGACACTCAGAAATCGTCTCTCTGAGGCAAGTTTCCATTACGTAGTAATGATATTTTATCTAAAAAGTACTACAAAAAAAAAAAAAAACTACAGTATGAAAGACAGCAACACATGTAGCACAAGAACAAGTCTTAGGATTGTCACTTTGATCATACCACACTGTGTCGTGACGGGGATGGAGAGGGCAGCGGTGTGATGGGGACCGGCTTACGCAGCCCTTCAATCACTGACAAAACACTCTCGGGCATATTGGTGGCATCTTTGCACTGGTCCTGCCAGGTGCTCAGCTTTTCCGACAGTATGTCTCTGGCCTATCCAGCAGTCGTTGAAATAAGAAAAGATATTAAAAGAAAACATGAGTAATCAGTAGAAGGAGTGCAACATTTCTATCACTATGGCAACGTGATACATTGAGGCTCTAGAGATTGTGGGTTTCGGAATAAATTCTTCTGGCTGAACCTTGCAATATAAAATGACTACACTTTGATTGATTCCAATATAATAAGAGCAGGACTTTGTCTACCTTATCGTGGAAGGAAGCGAACTGATAGGATAACATGCAGTGTTTGTCCACAAGGAAGCAGAAGCGTCTCTTCTCCTCCAGCAAAGCCTCCTTACAGCCATCGGCGACGAACAACTGCATGTCCATCTGTCGGCTTGCCAACGTTTCTAGACACTGCAAACATGCAAGTGGACATTAAAAACCATGGACAATATTCAAATTGTTTTGCATACGAAGTAACATGTATGCACAAATAAGTGAAAAGATGATAAGCTTTGAACAGATCAGATTCAGCAGGTCTGAACTGTGTTGTGCCTTCCAAACAACCATCTTGAATAGATCAAGGTCTTATCTTGCTATGCACATGGTTTACAGCCATTTAGACTCCTTCATTGTTGAGCCACAAAGAAAAAAACCCAACAAGGGCAAAATGTATAAAAAGACCAGGGTTCCTTTGTCAATATTCTAATCTGTTTTGTGCAGAGGACAAGTATTATTAGTTTAGATCTTATTTTATTGACAGTCTGTGCTGTATTTGATGTTTAGTGAAAGGACAGAACAGTAGGCAGGGCTGCATTATCTACACTGACAGTCTGGGATCATAAAAAGGTCAGAAAGCTACTGAAAGGATTTCATATGTCCATGTGCATGTATGTGGGATCCATGCAAATGGACCAGATATTCAGATATTCAAAATATTCAGTTTCACTTTCGCTACTCTAGTAAATGCAGAAATCACTGAAATGTAATGAAATGAATGGTGTTAGAAAAACAACCTGAATGAAACGGCTTCTTTTAATATTGCCTTCATTTCCGGACTTCTTCATGCTCCTTAATTTCTCTCTTTTTGGGGGGTCAAATTTGTGGGAGCCATTTCTCATCCAACTGACTGGAAGTGTCACACCTCTAACGGCTGTTAATGCGTCGCACACACCCTCTCTATTCAGCTCTTACAGCTCTGTCCTTGGTTGATAAATCCTCAAATGGCTGAAGGCTTTATTTACCACAAACTTGTGCTGGGTAAAGTGCATTTCTAATCCATGTTATTCCCAAAAACACTCTGCACATAGAAAAGTGGTCACTATTTGGAAGCACCATATCAGTAAGTTAAAATGCACAATAACATGACCTCATAATTAAAAACCAACAATACTGCTTAGTATTGTTGGAAATAAACATAATTTCTTCTGCTTATCTATATCATGAACAAATATGGAGTAATACCGTTTTCCCCTTTCCAAACAGAGTCGCCGGTCTTCCTGACCAAATGAAAATCTTCCTGTTTGTTTATGCTTCGTGTCAGGCACAAACTTATCTATTTATATCTGTTGATTTCCTCCATCGATACCAGAAATCCTGATAACAGGCTTACCTTTGTGTCTGTATTTCAACAAACAATCATATGCAAATTTCAGAAGCAAATACTCACACCTACACAAATAAGTGCAGAAATAAAACTCTTAATAAAATTGTTCGTGTTACTGACCAGTTGTTCACTTGTCATTTCCCTGTGCCTCCGTTTTGTTTCAATCAAACCCTGTGAGGGCACATTTTAATGCAGCCGGGCAAGTTTTTAATCTTTTAGTATGATAACGAAGGATATAATAAAATATAATGAAGCACAGCTAGAAAACTGTTGTAATGGAGACCACAGAAACACAAATGCATTAACTGACTGACTTGTTGCTGATGTTATTCTTTAGTACATTTTGTGGATTTCTGAAAAGCACTTGTATATATTTCTACAGTACAGGCAGACTATTATACAAATTACACATCTGCAGTATTTTCTGAGCGCCATTTTCTGTTGCTTCTACATTGCGGTTTTTCTGACATGCGTTACCTGTGCATGTCAGAAAAACCGCAATGCACAATCTTTTCGAGGTGAGAAAGAGAGTGAGCAGTACGACCTGCATGATCCACAACACTGTTTCCGACAAACTGATTACCACTGCAAAAAAGAAATACTAAATTCAGTTAGATGAAGTATTACTAACTCCACTACAGCCCATGAAACTTTAACAAATCATTCTGTGTCTTTTGCTAAATTGCTGTTTAGTTTCACGCTAAAAATACAATCTGAACTAAAAGGACTTAAGGGCAGCACAGAGAAGGAGAAAAAGAGAGCGTGAATATTGTTCCACAACTGTGGCAGTGGGTGGCAGAATTTCATCCACAACAGTGGATGAGGGAAAAAGGAAAAGGGGAGTGTAAAATACAGTTTCGACACACACACACACACACACCCTCTTAATCACTTTACATCTGTCAACGCCATAGTCACCCTGTTGCTATGGACAACCTATGTTTATCCTGAGAACTACAAGGTGAGGGAGGTAAGAGTTTTGCAGAGGATCGCAACAGAGATAACCAAACAAAAAAAAGAAGGAAAATTTTACACACTTCCTCAACAGATGATTCTGACTTTCTGCTCTTTGAGGTTTAAGAGGCTTTGATACAAATCTCAATCTTTGCTAGCCTTGTGTACAGAAAGTAAAATGTGCAGGAACTTTTTTGGGAGAGTCTTTTAATTAGATGTTTGACAGCTGTGACAGCACTCCCAGTTTATTTATTTATTTCTTTTTAATTTTATCTTCTTCGTCTTCTGTCAGATCCTTCCCTGGCTTTGAAGAGTCTTTGGTGTTTGGTGAATCATCTACTGCTGTAAGCTCCTGTCTCCAAGTCCTGACACACCGTCTGCTTGCCAGCCCAACTTGGTGTCTGTTGGATCTCTAAATCCGCATACCTGGCTTTAAATCAGATAAGTAGGCACAAGACTTGCGACTTGGTGGGAAGGTGAGAGAGGAGAAAGGTGAAAAGGAAAGAGGAAATGGAGCATGGTAAAGTGAGAGACAAAGGAATGAGAAAACAAAAGAATGAATGAGGTGACAGAAGAATTCATAATAAGAGAGAAGAGGAAGCAAGCCTGAAATTTCTATGAAGCCACAGGGCACGTGGAGTTCATCGTCAACTGTGTTCACACAGAAGTCTGGCTCTACAACAAGCTGTAATTTCTTAGATAATTTAACTTGCTCTGACATTTCAGTGAAAGCAAAAATCCAGGGCTGTAACTGACTTGTTTAAAATGTAATACAAATGTAAATCAATGTCCTTGGCAACTTCACTGAGCTCCGTGACTCTATCAAATGTGTTTTGACTAAAAGTCTGTAAGATAACCCAAGGACATTTGGCTTACTATGATATTTGACATAGAAAAACATCAAACACAATTCCTACTTAAACAGTTAATTAATCACTTCTGCTCTAGCTCCCCATATGCTTTCACTAAAAGAGACAACTGTGCGATTCAAGCTCATATATCTTGTAAAAAATAAATAAATAAATAATATACAACTTCTTTTGCTTCTCTCTCTCTCCTTTATAATGAAGAAAACAATTCTGGGCAATGACAAGTCAAGTGTAGGCAGAGGCAGAAGCTAAAGCCGAAAATAAAATCAAGTATTTATGTTAGTGCACTCCTCTATTAAAGTGTGAAACTCTTCAGGTCTCTTTCTCTTTCTTCCTTTAACTATGCAGTTTACCAGCCTTCAGTAGAGTAGACCTTGTTGACAAAACACACAAATCTTTAAATATGCAAAAGACACACACACACACGCACGGGCGAATAAGCTGCCTGGCAGGATCAATGGTAGGCAGGTTATGCAAGACTTTAAGTTGGTATGCTCATAGGTCGGGGTAACTCTGAGGTTTAACTCATTTGCACTTTCCACTTAGCAGCGTCACTGCCAGGGTGTGGTTGCATCATGTAATAACCGAGTTAACCTGTTATAATGACTTAATATTCCACAGCGATTAATCGAGATCAATGACGCAAACCACCTGAGGTAACTGTGACACACGAACAGATCATGGATAACACGCACTACCAACAGAAAAGAAATGGCCATAATTTAAAAAGACAATAAAAGCAGTATGTATGTTAAAGCTTTTGGCCCTTGCAAAACATTAAATGCATAACAAGACAAAAAAGTGCAATAAAGTCAAGCATAAAAACCTGATGTGCACTGAGATAAAACTAGAAAGGCAGCTCAAGTTTCATATTGGATTGACAATAAAGCTTAACATCTCCACTTGGCCTGGTTAACTTTAGCGTTTCATAATCAAATGTCACTTCAATGCAAGTCTGTGCAGATATTTCTATAGCCTGAAGAGTAGGTGCTTGCTTGCTTTCTTGTTTGTGCACATGTTTGGCAATTTTTATAAGTGGACATACGGGTAGAACAAGATGGTGTAAGGGGACCTTGTGCGGGTGTATTCTTGAAGAAAATAAAAGAAGCCAAAAAACAAACAAGGAGCTCCTGCACAACTGCACAGACCAGAAGCTTCACATAATGCCAGTAACTTCTGCTACTCTGGCTGTAAGTTTCAGGTGTCAAGGTTTGTGAATGAATGTCATTATATGAACACGCCCACGTGTGTCAAGGAAAGAGCATGTGTGTATGATGTGTCATGTGTCTGTAGGAGTTGCTTCTTTTTTTTTTTTTAGAGTTCGTCTCACCTCGCTTTCCTTGTTCTCATACTTGTTTGCATTCTTGCCTTGGCTCTTTCTCCTCAGCTTCTTCAGGTCTGCCTGGGACTTCTCCAGAGAATCTTGCTTCATCTTGTGCTCCATCTGGTATCTTTTAAATGTGGCCTGGATCAGAAGAATGATTCATGTAAATGCTGCAACACCAACCTGATGAGATTTGTCAGAACCATCTTGGGTAGCAGAAATAAGGAGAAATTGTGAACTTTAAGAATAACTGGATGAATCATTTGAAATTTAAAAATGGTGGTGAAAACTGCCAAAATATATCCACAGTCCAGTTTGCAGTATATGCTGAATATATATATAAAAAAAATCTTCCAGTACAAAGTCATGTTTCACACTATGAAGTAAACTACATAAGCTCATTTGCAATGTAACCCATTTGCTAAAACATCTGTGATGATGTGTTAGGCTGGATCCATCTGCCATATGGCACTAGTGCAAAGTGGACATCAGAGAGAAATAACTTTGCTTTATTACAAATAAAACAAAGTGTGTGCAAATTCACATGCTTACAGCTACCTCTGCACAGTCATGCAGATCCATTTACAGACTCAGATTACCAAACATCACTCTGAAAGAACAAAGACTTGCAGTACTGCAGAAAATAGACTCTTCTTTGTCTTATGTTGTGCTGACAATAACTCTCTCAATAAGACATATGCTGAATTCAAAGACTGAAGTCAAAAAAAAAATTGCTGAATTGTTGCACAGAATGAGATTATAGTTCATCAAGTGGATAAAAAGGATCGCTTTTCATATTTTTCAACTCAACACAGTTTACAAACCATCATCTACATCCTCTTTACCTGCTGATCCTGTATTAAAAACCAATTCAAAAGGCTTTTATTCCATTTTATTTTTGCTTTTCCTTCACTTCATGTAGTCGCTGAATAAAAATGTAAAATGTAACACAAAAGCATATGATAACAAAAATAAACCCAAACTTAGTTGTGCGCGCGCACACACGCACACACAAAACTACTCACTGTCATGTATTTGACATCCATGTCAGTCTTTCTCTCCAGCTCAGCTATTATTTCTCTGTGGAACCTCTTAAACTTCAGGTGAAGAGGAGGAGGAGGAAGGACAAGAGAGAAGAGAGGATAGGAAGACACACTGGTTATTATAAACTTGATGGGTGGATGGAGGGCTACAGTTTGTCAAGCTTTGCTGTCAGCAGAAAACAAGGAAAAATGCTGCAAGTCTCAGAGAAAAATGGAGAATGATCATTTAAAGTGTATCGGTGCGGGGGTGAGAGCCAAGTCCAAGGTTGCGCTTATGAATGAGTCAGATACAAAGCGTGGGAATGCCCACAGTCTTCTCTCAGTTGCTCTCCCTCTCTCTCCCTCTCATTAGTGTGAGGGAGTCAAAGCACTCCCCTTGTTGTGATGCAGTGTCTGCACCCACATGCAGCAGATCAATGATGTGGAAGACCCCATCACTGAAAACATATAGATGACCACAGGGACTGTGTAGTATACATAACACATAGCTATCAGACTCTGACTCTCTGACCTGAATTAATGCTGTGAGTCATAAACTCTAGTCCATTAACGACTGAGCCCACCCACTGATGCCGTTAGCAACAATGTCTCAGAGGAGTGCCTCCCAACTTTTCTGCGTCATGTTCATGTTTTCTGGTTTACTTTCAGGCGCTAGCATTATTTACTTGCCCAAGGAACAAAACTTAATAAAAATAATGCGCCCAACATGTTGTGATGTTTTTAAAAGGTCTTAAACAATCTAAATTTTAAGAATGCCGGTGTTGTAGTGAAACAATACATCAATTAGAAAGAAAAGAAAAAAAATAGAGTAAAACAAATTCTGCTAATTTTTTTCAATGAAAATATCTGATATTTGCAAGTTCCAGGCCACCTAAACACAAACTGAACTGAAATTTTGCAACCTTTACATAATAAATATTTACTACATGTTCTTCAAAACCGAACAAAAGATTAATAAAGTAGTCCGTGCAACCGTTTCATGATGTTCATGTGCTAAGAGCGTACACAATGCTCATACTTAATTAATCAAACTGTAACTGCTCCAGCTGGTACAGGACAGGACATGTTAGGACCTGCTTGTTCTCAGCAGCAAGATAAAGCCACAGCTGCTCCTACGACCCAAAGCCATTAGTTTTCCTTCTGTATCTAACGTTTCATGTTTTTCTTGCTCATGATGCTACTTCAGTTGTTGTAGGTGGGTAGGAAGATAAGGTGGTGTCTAACAACACCAGCAGAAGGATGGAGAGAACTGTTTGCTGACAGCGCACCACTAAATGCCGGTTAGTGAATTGCACCTCGGTCTGAGAAACAGGTTCAGAGA
>VUQG01045202.1:17209-43230 GCA_015106755.1 Etia nguti | reverse complement strand
TATTAGCTGGGGGGGGGGGGGGGGGGGAGAGGGGGGGGGGGGGGGGGGGGGGGGGGGGGGGGGAGAAAGCTGAGCTGTCAAACTTATTGTAGGTGGTTAGTTCAAAAAAGGGGAGGGGAACCTGTAGAGGTAGATAGGAGTCAAGTAAACGAGAATAAAACTTCCGGTTGAACTTGATTTCAAAATAAAAGTGGCTGGCTGAAATATCCACTGCAGGATTGTTTAGACTAGCGTGAAAACTGGTGCTCTAGATGTGAAAAGTTAAATTTAATTGAAAGCCACGCAATGGCATTGAGGATTTTTAGCTGTCTAGGGGTCTTATCGATTCATTTCCGCTTCAATTTCAATAGTAACCCTTTAATAAGGCTTTTATCTTTTAAGGATTTCTTCCATAATTGATCTGTATATGTTTAACTTGACACTTAGTGTAGGAGAAAGGTGGACAATAGAATAAATACCTGAAGACGGGCGCTCCCTGGAGGCAACTGTTCCATAATGTGGAACATAGCCTACACTTTTTTTTATAAGAACATATGGAGTTTAAAAAAAAAAAAAAATCCAAAACAAGGAAATACGATGTTTGGGTTTGGGATTAGTGAAATATTGAACCGAAAGGAGTGCTAATGTAAGGGGAAACCAAATTCATCAGCTCATAGTAGTTGGATTAAAAATTACACCTGCTTCAACGTAAATCTATTGCGTGGAGATTTGGTCTTTTGGTGCTACAGTTTATAATACGCATAAGCGATGTGATAACCTGAAGAAGAAAAAACAAAACAAAGAACAATCTCTGACACTTCGACATTCATGCTGCAGAAGCAGCTCTAGTGACACTTGATGCCTTAAGCAAGTAACAGACAACTGCATTTTTTTCTCCGCTCTACATTTATATTCCCCAAAAGTACCAAGAAAAATAGTTCTTGTAACTCTGACACTAGAAGCTAACTAAAAAAAGAAGAAATAATGCATCAATGCGGAAGTTCCCTAATTTACCACTAGATGTCTCTCACTGTCAGCTGATTTTCTCTCAATCTGAGAGAAGTTTCATAACCTTGGAGACATTAAATCAACACGCATTAACACGACCTGCATGTATTTATAGATTCCTGCCATTTCTTGCTATTTTGATTTTATTCCCTTATAGCCTACTGTTTTTTTTTTAATCTCCCTTTTTTTCTGTTTTATGATGACAGCTGAGGTTCTTTTACCTTCCGTGATATCTGAACATCCAACAAATCAAACAGAGCAGCGACAAATATCATGTGTGTCAGCGGTGGAAGAAAATATGCCAAGACACTTTTATTTTGTTTTATTTTATTTTTTTTGTGTGCATGTCATTTGATTTCAAAACTTTGGAAAGCTCCCTGAAATCATGGGGAGCTACAAAAAGAGCTGAATGTAAAATGAGATTGTACCCTCAGGCTCTAAACACATACCACTGCTCTCAGCCCTCAAAACACTCTTAAGTGACACATACAACATAATTGGTCTCTGAAGCCACCATGTGAGTGCCCCTCTCTCTCTCTCTCTCTCTCTCTCTCTCTCTCACTTGCTGCTATCTACTGCATTGTGGCAATTCTGACAACCTCCCACTGAGTTGTGTTCCTGTAGGCAGCAATCAATATGTAATGCTAAATAAAGGAATATGGGGGTCAATTATAACCAGTCACATTTCCGAAGGGCAGAAACTTCAGACTTTCACATGGTGATGGAAGTTCATGACATAGTTTTTTTAAGCAGCTGCACACACATAATTCAGAATATTAAGAATACTAGAGTTAGAATCAGGGTGAAGATAAATTAGATAGTCCAGTGTGATCACAGGAAAAAAAATCAGGATTTTGCACACTGTTTTCTCAGAAGTATTTCTGTTTCTGCAAGGTCTAATTAACACCCTGCTCACCTGTCTTTTCCTTTTTCCATGAGTGATTGCTCAGATGACTAAATCAATCACAGAGCAAACTGTCAACCAATATGAAGAAATTAATGGGGAAAAAGAAGAGAATGAGAAAGATAAAATGAGGCACTATAAAGCATAAGATAAGCACGATGCATTAATATCTTAATCGGTCTCGCTTTACAACGCCAATATTGTTAAAAAATAATAAATAATAATGGAGAAAAAAAGAAAATTCATGGTATGTTCTGCATGCACTGTACTCTCTGGCTTCGTGTTGTCCAGGCTATTTGTGACCTCTCGCTCACTGTCTCTTTTGTGTATGTGCTCTCAAGGACAGCTCTTCATCCCTTTCCACAGAATACCTAAGTGCACCAAGGCATTCAAAGACAGCTTGCTTATGCTGCGCCAGCAAGGCCACCTCCCTTTCAGGCTCGCCATATTTCTCCCAGCAGAGCTTCACAGAAGCGGTGGGCAGACAATAGAAATAGTTTAAGAATTTGCTTTTTGCCCTTGAAGACAGTACATGCTTCGGCACTTTACAACCTCACAAGTCTAATCAGCAGCAACCTGCGTATTGATTTCAACTCTCATTTTCAGAAACTCTTTATTCCATGTTTTTTTTATTTTAAATTGACGTCAATCATGCCGTTTTTCTAAACTAGTGAATGGATGGAATAAAACTAAGGATCAAGATATAGAGCTCCTTAGTATACTCATCAGTTACAACTAACACCAAGCCCCAGTGTGCAAGAAGACTCTAATTTATTGATGGAGGCCGCAGTCCAGGAGCTCATTATTTTTACCAAGCAAGATTAAAATTGAGTCTTAATCTGGTTGGTAAACTGAGAACCCCCAAAAAACAGATAATTAATGTGTAAAACAATTCTTTTAAAACAGCAGCATGACCATAAAGTTTTTTGTTTAAAGTAGCACGACAGGCTCTTGGTGCGCATTAGTGGAAGATCTTTAACGCCATCTGGAAAGAAAACTGAAGAAATACAGCAGCTCATTACATGTACAGTCTCCTTTTAGAGACTCAGTGCTCTTGGTTCAAATCATTGGTAACCTCCAGACGCTCAGCACATTTATATACAAGAACTGGAATTTTAACACATTTATTTTTGGTTGCGGTCTGCCGAGTTATTCCCAGAAAAAAGTTGCGAAAAACTTTGGTGGAAAATAAAACTTAAAGAGAGGATGTGCTGATGCCCAGAGGAAGCTGGGAGTGCTTGAGTAGGAGAAAAACTTCATATGTGGAAACAGATTATTAAACGAGGATATTTATAAGGGTCAAAACTATTTAACTCTGACTCAAAACTTTCTTTTCAAGGAGATGTAGTCAGACCGAATGTCCGTTTTCTTATTCCTCAGTGATGGAAGCACATTTCCGACACTTATTCTTATTCTGAAGCGATAAAAACTGAGTTTATATTCTTATGGGGGGAAACCGCTGCTTCACAAAATCCGCTCAGTCATCTATTCGCGTATTCTCCAACATTATACAGAGTGAGTCAGGGGCAAATTTGATGTGCAGCAGACAGCAAATAAGAGACATGGATATTCTTGTGACGGCTGCTAATTGCACACTGCAGCCTTTGCCATGTTATTTTTCACTCCTGTCCAACTGCATCTTTCTCAGGACCAGAGTCAGATCACTGGACTCCTGAAATTATCTCACAACACAGAATCGTGCACTCACCAGCTCTAAATACAAATGTAAACAGGCCCATGCGCCTGAGGGTACACAGCAGCGAGTGTTTGCTCCTGATGATATTGCGGTCAGCAGTGTGTGAAAATTTAATAACTGAGTAGATGTCAGGCACCACATCTCACTGGATCAACCTTGTTGGGGGGGGAACTGAGGTCCCCTGCCATGTATGAGCTCTCTGTGCTTCACTGGCAACCACAAAATATTTACAAACAGCAAATACAACGGCCATGATCCCTGCATCAGCTACAACTGCTCTTTTTACCTGTCGCAGGGATGTTTCTGTGCTCTTTTGTTCAACACCGTTAAGCATTTTGACATTCGACTGATTGGAATCGAGCTGTGACCATGTTTGAAGTTGAACTGGAAGTCGCGGTGCAGCGTGTTTGTGTACGTGACCGCGATCAGTCAATGTCGCACAGCAGAGGATTGATTGGAGATGAATAATGTTCGTCATGGCGGCAGCTAACAGGCCATGTGGCGTTTAAAATTGGGAAACCCAGTTTGAGTCTGTGACAAATTTATCACCTTCTCTTCACCTGTTGTTTGACCTGCAAGCCTTTGGGTTGCTCAGCATAATTTTGAACATGCCATAAATTACAAATGAACAACTTTCCCCGCACATAGAAACGTGCCCGCCTTCAATTCTCTATAAACCGCTGCCTGGAGCCTCATGCCGTGATTTTCCCTTTTAAAATTGTAACCACTTGCTATCTTGAAACTCAACTCCATGCCTGGTGGCAGCAGGCATTAACATGAGCATTGATCCCGTAATCATTGTGTTTATGCCAAACTCCTTGTGGAATCCAGACATTTTTGATCACAGCAAACATCTCAAAGCTGCAAAAGCTCGTAGTGCAGCGCTGAGACATCTCGCCTACGAGTCTTGTCTGAATGAGACAAGAGCTGTCATTTTTAGCTACAAAGCTCTGCGCTCAGGGACCTTCATTCAGTGTGTTTGAAGGCTCTTTACACACAAACACAGGCACACGCACGCACTAATTGCTGCCTCTGTCATCCTGATGACTTCCCTAAATATTCAAGGTTTGCATCTGGGTTAATTACACCTTCCTAATCCTTGCGAATCTACCGCGTGGTTCAAATCGGCCTTTATGGCAGACAAGAGAGGCTTTGTACTGTTTGTGTAATATAACCAGCTAAATGTGTCACTTTTTTTTTTTTTTGCTTTCAGTAAATACAATGCACAGGGCACAGGCAGCTCATGCCTTATGCAAGCGTGGCACAATTTTTCAGAGTGAACAACTCTTGAATGTGCTTTATTTGCTGTATAAGTAGCAGATTTAACTTGTATTGCAGGCCCTGAGGAGATTTGTGGAAGTGTCTCATAGAGTGAATTCAACTTATTAGAGCCAAGAAGTGGCCATGATGTCTTATTCAGTGCTGAGCTGCGTGAACCTATGGGCAGATTGAAGACTGATCAAGCATTTTGTTTACAGAAGGTAAAAAAGGGGGTTTTAAAGGTGTGCATGCCTGTGCATTTTTCTGCGGCTGATTAAAAATAGGTGTCTAACTGACCCTTTAGCTTGAACATATTTACACAGGCTTTGAAACCCTCCTTGAAGTCTTTGCAATGTGCAGAGCAGTGGAAATTTTCAATGTTCTCTATGCCTTTGAGTGGCCTGCCATGTGGCTATAATCCATGAATCCCATGGGTGCTTCTGAAGCATCTACAGCGTCTACAGCTGAGTTATTCTTTTTAAATGATGAGGATATCTTTGCTTTCCCGCTGCAAGGAGGGAATGGATTACAGCGAAGGCTAAATTGTTATTTCAAACACAATTTCACAATATATGCATCTTCAGTGTCTTTGAAACGCCCCCCTTTTTATGAGGATAAGCTTTGAAAATTGAAATAAGATGAGAGATGTACTGTCCAATTTTAAATTCAGGGATAGATTTGCCAGATTTTTAGCGTTGCCTATGTCAAACAAGGCAGGAAAGTGGGACAAACAGCTAGCTCTGTTCAACAGTGTCAAATATGCACCTTCAAGGCTCACTAATTAACACTGTATATTTTGTTCATTCAATCAATAAAAGTGTAAAACTCTTACTTTCCTGTTTTATGAGCTGTTTATTTTCAGAAAAAGCAAAACCTCAAAAGGTTCTGAGTAAGAAATAGTCTAAAATTTGACATCTGGAAGATGGTAAATTGTCAATTTAACATAATATTTCTGTATGGATTGATTACACACCATATGCCCTGCCAGTTAGTGAGATTAGAGCTGCTGTTAAGTTGATTTTGTTGCTGTCTTAAAGAGAGCCAGGCCTGATGCTACACAATAATTTTCAGTTTTTCTCGTAAGCTAACTCAAAGCAAGTTCAGATCCACACTGAGGGTGTAGTTTTGACAGTGATATTCAGTGCCATCTTGGGCTGAAATATCACATAATTCCTCTAAATTCAGAGTTTTTTTTGTCATCCACTTTTCTTCAAGCTTGTCAGAGCCATAAAATGACATTCTTAAAAAGAAAAAGTTTTTGCACCAACTTCTTAAGTTCATAAAGTATATATTCACATTCATATCCATCCAGACTGATTACATCAGGAACTCAAAATGCTGTTAGCGAGGAAAAAAGATTGCTTCGGTTGTCCATAGCCTCGTGACGAATGACTTGTATAGACGTTGCCTGCTATCAATTATGCATAATTTACTGCAGTTAATGCAAACAACCTTGAAACTTTTGTGGGGCGTTGGCAAAATTAGTCAGTCTAAGCTTTCTTTGCAATCAATCATAGCCACTGTTACTCAGGTGAACGACGGGCTTCTTGGAACAAACCAAGCCTCTGCCAAGTGTCTGCCAGCCCCTAAATCTCCCCCAGCTTTGCATATGAATGGCATTTTAGTGTCTTTCTCACAGAATGTATAACTTTTTAATTATGCACTGACGTCACCTGCTATTCATGATGCATTTTTCCTCAAGAACCGGATAGTGTAACAAGAAACAAAGCTAAGTTATAATCAAATATGCAGTTCCTCTCCCTGGATTCGGTGTATTGCCTCTTGGACTTGCCGTATTAGTCTTATTCTGTAATTCGTGCTTGTTCTCAGGTAATTCTCATTAGCCGTACATCTGTGCATGGCTCAAGTTTATTTTAAAATGAATAAAGGGTACCAGTGTTGCCGAAAATCCCACAGTGACAAACATCATACAGAGTGGGCATGCAATCACTGACTAATCAGTCCAATCCATTCATTAACAAGGCAGGCTGTGTTTAAGCAGACATAAACACAACGCAAGCTGGGCACGTTTCTTCAGGCTGCATCAGCTTTAACCTTACCCAGCATCCTCACATCCATGTGGGATCAGCAGGAGGAACATATGGGTAAAGAGTGATGATACTTACCTTGGCAGTGAGGCTGTTGATCTCAGCTGCCTCACTCTTATAGTATCATAATCATTCCCCTCACACTATTCTCTGACACACAGATGCTTATTTTTCATGCTCTCAGTTACTCTGCAGATCCCATCCTCTCCCTCAGTGCCAGAAGCTCAGACATTGAGCTAGAGCTATTGTTTTTTTTTTCCCAACTATCCACTGAAACACACTCAACCATGTTCCTCTCTCCTTGTCTGTCTCATCCACCCAAAGCCTCTTGTCTGTCTTTTGTTCAGACTAAAGTAACAAACCGGAGTTTGCAGCTGGATCCGAAGCATAATGGGCTTACTTTCAGCCAGTGAGAACAAGAAGTTCAGATATTTAAAAAAGCAAGCAGGCTCTATATATAGAACCTGCATGGATTTACGTCCACAATAAATAAATAAAAATGTTTTTTTTCCCTCCCTAGATCCTTTTACTGATGAAAGCCACATGATCTGCTCATGTCAGGAGAGAGCAGGGCTTAATAACAAAAGCAAGAGTACGCATGTGTGTGTCTGTGTGTATGTGTGACTGTGTGTGCGTGTGTGTGTGTGCGCACAGTCCTTTTGCTGAAGGGAGGATGGGTTCATCTGTTGGGTAGGAAATGTTGGCTGGTGGTGATTTTGTTAGCAGCGGTGGAATGATCTAGATAATACACTTATCCACGCCCCCTCTGGGGGTAGGAGAGCCACTGACATCTGATTAGATTCCACAAAGATAAAAGGATCATGAAGAGTCACATGTTTAGTTTATTATTACTGGGTGACTTTGTGAATCTATCTTATGAATCAACATCAGATAATAAAGTGATGACTAACTGTATTTAATCTTCAGTCAAGAAGTGACGATTGGTTTACCGCACTTGTGTTTCTACCTTGAGTGACTTACTGGAAATGAGGTGACATTTATTTTAACATGTTCCAGACTTAGAGCTTTCTTTCATAATTACAATTAAATACTCTTTTTACCTTTTAAGAATTTTTCTTTGATGCCATAAGTGTCAACAAATAGACATATGTGAATTTAGGCCGTTAATGAATACTTAAAAAAAAAACATTTCTTATAATACTGGATATTTTGTGTATGTGTTAGGAAACTGGCGCAATATTTGTTATCTGGGGAAACAGGCCTTTTTCTTTCTTTCGGAAATTTACATGAGACGATTAATACCTTTTTATGTGATTACAGCACTGTGCAAAAGTCATCTGCAAATATAAAAAGGAAACACAGTATATAAGGCAAAAATTGAGTTTGTAGAATCCTAACAAGCTTGAAAGTCAATATTTGGTATGACCACCTTTGTTCTTTAACGCAGCTTTCTCGTGATGTATTTAAGCATTCTTCCAGTTCCTTACGGTTTTAACATAGTGTAATGGTTTACACTACTGTTTAGTTTCCTAACAAGAAAAAAGATCCCTGGTTTGATTCTGAGAATCGAAATCCCTTTGGGGTTGTGTCAGGAAGAGCGTCTAGTGTGAAAACTGCCAAATCCAACATGCAGTGTTTACAGCTGTGGTGACCCCTCTGTGAGTAAAGGAGCAGTTAAAGGTAGCTTTCAGTTTTCAGGAATAGTTCTCCAGGCTTGTAAGGAATTCAAAGCTCTTCTTTGGATGTTTCTGCCTTTTGTTCTGTTCTCTGTCAAGATGATCCCAGACTGCTTCAGTAATGTTGAGGTCCGGGCTCTGCAGAGACCAATCCATGACTGAAAGTGTTCCTATCCTACTGTGTGCTTTTTCCATTAAAGGTGTTCTTTTACTACATTGGCAGTGTATTTGGGATCATTGCCATGCTGAAAAATGGTATTGCATGATGAATCTGATGGTACTTTTCTGTCTTTGTATTTCCATGAATTTTGACAAGATCTCTGACACCACTGGCTGAAGTATAGCCTCAAACCATGACAGAACCTCCACCTTGTTTTGCTGCTTGGAGAAAAAAGGTTGACCTTTTTCTGAAAGTGTCAGAATCAGCCTACCAGCACCTTTAGAGCTAAGTCTTTTTTGTTTCTGTACAAAAAACAGCCTAAAGCAACACAATATGCTTTTCAGAGGACAACCTTCTCTCATTTTTGATTATATTTCCACATACCTGAATTAGATTTAGGTATGAAACTGGATTTTTGGGATTACATTTAGAGGAAATGTAACATTCAGCGACAATTTTTTCTTTAGAACACAGCTGGTGTGGATAGTATGTGTACAAAGTGTTCATCACATATGTATCATTATGTATAACAATTCACTGTTGGCTTTGTTATGTAAAGAGAGAAAAGATGATTTGACATTTTGCTGATGTGCCACTACTGATACATGTACAAATTTATTTGCAACAGCTCAAAAATTTCTTCTTCTATTAATTGTTGCCAAAAAAAAAAATTAATGCTACAGAAATTACTGAAGAAGACTGAAGAAGTCACTTGGATGAGTGATGAAACGTTTCTCCCACTGAAAAAGCTACGCCCAGATGAACAGAATCAACTTTTTGGGATACAGAAATTACACTAACTTCAAAATCTATTTAGTGCTGTAGTTTAGTTTCAGAGAACTTTAATTTCCAGGAGACAGACTAAAGGTGAAATATGTGGCTGACTACCTCCTACCTCCACACAGGAAAGTACTGAAAAACGAAGAAAAAGTCTCACTGTAAAGCCGCGGACTCTTCAGTCATAATACCATTGTGAATATGTCAATTTAGGTGCCGCAAGATCTTTTTTTCTGTTCTGGTTACAGCTGGGCAGAACCAAAGCATCTCATGCCCCCCACCTCCCCATTTCACCTACTGACTAAGCTGCCTACTGACAGGAGGTTCATGTTTATTGTGCAGGAATGAATATAGTATTGATCGTCTGATCTTAATCTCAGCAAAAGTGCATGTAAATATACCTCACAGAAAGCTGAACCATTTTAACCATGAATCATATGTTGTTCCTCCAAAATAAGAGAAGCCTATGTAGGAACGCTAACTCTAGAATATTGTGGAGCTCAGTCTTTTCCAAAGAAAGACTGTTAATGAAATCAAAACCAGCAGGTGACTATATTTCATTGTAAATGTTAGAGGCACAAGAGAGAGGGACACGAGGGCCATTTTAAAGTCAGTGTGTTTATTTGTTGCAGGGAAACACACAGGTGTTTTGGAGCAAGTTAAAAGGCAATTTTAGTGATGCATAATAAGAGAGTTATTGCTGCAAAGCTTTGCTGCTTCTTGCAAGACAGATAGACAAGTGTTGAGTTACAATTTGCCGTCCACACAGCCTGAGGGGGAGATTTAAGCTCTCTCTCTGTGTCTCTCTCTCTTTTTTTTTTTACTGACAGAAAAAACCCATATATTAAAGCCTGTGTTTAATATTTTTTCTTAATAAAGTCACTTGCAGAAATCTTATATATTGTTAGCAATGTAAATAGTCTCTGTAGGAATACATATCACCCCCAGAAATGAGGTCAAAGTGTGTGATTAGACAAGGCATTAAGAATAGATGTGCTGAGGTTAAACACTTTATATTCCTGCTGTACGTCTGGCAAACTGTGAGCCTTGTAATCTGAGCATGAAGACGTGTCAGATTTATGATTTTCTACTCTGCTTGAAAATACCCTGTACTGCTTAACAGAATAAAGATGATTTGATATCTCCATCTAGAATCTGCAGGATCTTTGATCTTCAGAGAGGGGGCATTGCAAACTGTCATGCAGCAGCTGTTTCCTCTCCTGTGCTGATTAATTTGTTCATCCCTCCCTCATGTCATCTCCATCTTTGCTCTTTTTTATTCTTATTCCCCCAAAACAACATTTACGGTGCTCTTCTCTCGCTGCTGTGCATAAATAGCCCTAAGGGTACAGCAGGGCCGTTTAATCTTTTCTTGAAATCTGTAAAAAAAACAAAATACAAACAAACAACAAAAACTTCAAGTGATCTAATAATAACTCATTTAGAGGAGGCTACATGTTGTCTTGGACAACCAAAAAGAGAATATACATGTGAATCTTTTAAAATGGTTGCCAAACAGAACCAAAGATGGGAACAGAATGCAACATTTTTGATGCATAATTTTATAAAGGCAGTGATACAAGCCGAAGGGAGTTTGTGGGTCCCACTAATAGTCTGTGACATCCAAGAAAACAGCAGTTTTCAAATGCCTTGGAAAGCCTCGCCTTCTGCACAGGCTTTTCTTCTATCAGGCTTTAATTACTGAGCCAAAGGACTTCTCTGGTCTCAATTCTGAAACTTGTTTATCTCACAGTCTTTACAGCGCTCGTTCTTCCGGGCTCCACTGGGATACCGCGTGCATGAGAGGGTGCTAGCAGCACATTGGCACTTTAATTCTACCCCCATCTCCGCATACATCTCCTGAATCTATCCAGTGACAATCAAATTTGATTTTAATTACATATTTTCACACACATCGACACAACCTTTGGCTATGTTGGGGAAAGCCTGTTGATCTGGGGCAGAGAGAAGAATACATGGATGTGAAGAGTGGTCTAATAAAAATGTGCCAGGTGAATTTTTCACTGTCACTATATTCAGTCAAATCTAATAGTTAAATAGAGAAGAAGGCAACAGCACTGAATTGTTAATTTGTTTTTAGTGATGTAGTACTACCATTACATCTGCAGCAGCTGTTGAAATCGTTTCTTCATGAACCCTCCAGGGTCGCGCTGCTTGGAAATCTCCCTTCTAAACTCTACCGCAGTGGGTGAAAAACTCAATAAGTGGAACAAATCTACTCTCCAGACCTAGCATGGCACCAAAGCTCTCTGTCACAGGCCCACATACACTGACACACAAACACATACACTGTTTATCCTGTTGAATCATGCTGCTGTCAGTGAAACAGATTATATCCGTAAAATTCAAAGATGATGCTTTGAGCTTAATTCCCCTTTCAGTTAGATTTCATTAGTGCCATGTAACACCTTCTGCAAGATAATTTGTCTCATACACAACAATCAAAAACCTGTGGAATAATGTCTGAAATTAAAGGAGGAGGTTGGATGAGAAAGCAGGAATCAGTTTGTCATAAGTACCCACATTGGAATAGTGACTTCTTCCTCTGCATTTAGGTGGTGTAAGGTGTGGTTCCAGAACTTGGAACAAGAGCTTAGCCTCTAGGGCAGCAGCTAGGATAGAAGACATCCAAACCAAGTTTTCCTGTTTTGTCTGTGGATGATCCAGATATGAATCCAGATGATAAAGTATTCTGCAGAAGTCTTGAACTGCCATTCATACCTTTCTATTTTCCTCCCAAGGACCCAGACTTTCCTGTAATGTTTTAAAATGGTCTGTCTGAAAGTATTTCAAAGTTTTTCTTTGGCTGCTTTTTCACTCATTTTAAGTTCAGTCCTTGTGTCTGACCAATTTAGGATCAGGTACAAGGTCTGGACAACAACCTGTATCTGATTCTAGTACAGCAGACCTGTAGGGTCAGGAAGAGGTACAAATATTTTTTAGGCACACCTAAAAAAATATCTAAAGGCATGTCCTTAAGAAAAGAAAAGGGCCAAATCCAACAACAGTTGCCTCAAGGCTCTTTATATTGTAAGGTAAAGACCCTACAGAGAAAAACCCAACAATCAAATGACCCCCTTTGAGCAAGCACTTGGCGACAGTGGGAAGGAAAAACTCCCTCCAACAGAACCAGGGTCAGGGAGGGGGAGCTCCCTGACCCTGGTTCTGCTGGATCTGCTGTGATCGATTGGGGGTGAGGGGAGGAATACAGGGCAAAAATCACACTGTAGTCTGAAAGCGAAGTGCTCTGTTGGTGTGATACAGTACTATGCGGTCTTTAGGACAAGATAGGGCTGGATTACTCAAGACCTTGTATGTGATGAGAAGGATTTTAAATTTGATTCTGGAGTTAACAGGGCGCTAATGAAGAGAGGCCTTCTAGTCCTCGTCATTACTGTTGCTGGAGCATTTTGGAACAGCTGAAGGCTTTTCAGGGAGTTTTTTTGGACAGCCTTATATTGAAGAATTACAATAGTCCTGTCTAGAAGTAATGTATTAACAAGTTTTACAGCATCACTCTGAGACAAGACGTTTTTACGTTTAGAGATATTGTGCAAATGCAAGAAAACAATCCTACATATTTGTTTAATATGCGCATATTATGGTCAACAGTATCGAACGCTGCACTGTCTCGCAGGACAAGCACAGAGATGAGTCCACTGTCAGAGACCATAAGAATCAATCATTTGTAACCTTCATTAAAGCTGTTTATGTACTGTGATGAACTCTGAAACCTGACTGAAACTTGAAACAAACTATTCCTCTGCAGGTAATGAGTTAGCTGTTTTACAAATGCACTTTCAAGGATTTTTGAGATAAAAGGTTGGAGATTGATCTGTAAATAGCTGAGGTAGCAGGGTAAAGTGATGGCTATTTAAAGTAATGGTTTAATTACTACCAGCTTGAAGGCCTGTGGTACATAGCCCATTAATAGAGATAGATTTAACATATTTAAGATTGAAGCATTAATTAATGGTAGGACTTCTTTGAGCAGTCTTGTAGAAATTAGGTCTAATAGACACATTAATGGTGTATATTAGACCCTATTCAGCAATGCAAGAAAGACCAGATGCAGGCCCTGGGAGAGGCATCTGGCACTTCATTTATCTATCTACTGTTCACTGAAGCTTCATCAGAAATGGTCTCAGTGAAAGAGTGGCTGAAAAGAAAACATTCTTAAGGAAGATAAAGACAGAGAAAAGGTTGAAGTGTGTCAAATTTTACCAGGTAAACTGAAAATCAGTGGCAGCAGGTCTGATGGAGTCATGAATCCAGATTTGAAATTTCTGGTTTCAATCTTCATCTATATGTAGAAAGTAGGTCTGGAGAGAGGTACAACGGTGGGTGTCTACAACCTTGAAACATGCAGTGGGTAGTGTTTGCCTGTGGTGTTGGGGATCTTGTCAAAATTGATCATTTGCATGATTATTAACTTCAGAAAACGGCTTTCAGATTTTTATCCACCATTTAACACTATCTGGAAAGCACCTGATTGGCAATAGCTTCAGTTTTCAGCATGACAACGATCCCAAACACACTGCCAGTACAGTAAAAGCATACCTGGGTAGAAAAACACACAACTGCAGACCTCAGCATTATTGAGGGGATCAGTGTGGGATTTTCTTGAGAGAAAATGGAACAAAAGGGAGCCAACAAGAGCTTTGAATGTCCTTTAGGAAGCCTAGAGAACTATGCTTGAAGACTACTTAATGAAATTACAAGAAAGTTTTTCTTCAGGCTGTGTTGAAGGATAAAAAGTCGTCATACCAGATATTGACCTTTAAGCTTGGTATGACGACTTTTTGGTATGATGTGCACCACTGTTAAAGTCTCCCATGAAGAGCCACCTCACAGAAATCAAATGAAAGAAAGAAAACATAAAGATGTAAAATTTTATTGATGTCTTCACACAGCTGAGTGCAGATAGAACTGATGAGAAGCCACGAGTATTTGTCATTAACTCTGTGGCGAACTGTTCTGTAGACATGTGAAAAAAAAGCCTCAATGAATATTAAAATAAACAAACAAACAAAAAACTATTGTATCCATCATTTATGTAAATGCAAGTGGGATTCTTTAATTTAATTGCAAATTTTTACTTTACATTTCAGAACATCAAGATGTGCAGTGTTACAGCAGCAATGGAATGAAAATAGATACAGAAATATAGAATATGCAAAACAAAAAAACAAACATAACACATACATACATATATACATATATATATATTTCATTGATGGTATTTTTTTTTTGTTTGTTTTTTTTGAAGGCCTCATATTGTTCTCTTATAAAAACGAGGGCTCCCTGGTGCGCCTCCACCAGCGTAGTGGCGACGGCATCAGAACACACAGGGTCGAGAAGAGAATGAAGAAGGCTCACAGTGTCCTACATTGTAGCAGCTCCCATAATCCGCATGGGCAGATTTTTTCATTTCCACCTGGAATTCTGCCAATCCAGAGGATTTCTCCACTGCTGACAACATTTCATTGCCCAGATGAGAGGACATGTCCTAGTCCTACAAATAATATGGCTACCAACTGGACAAGCACCCACATCTCCATTAAAATTAATGCAACCAAAAATGTTACAGTAAAAAAGAAAAAGAAAAAAAGGAGCTTTTTAATCTCTCTCAAAGATTAAAGTAAGGTTTCCTAATTTAGAAACATCAGTGAAGAATAGAGTATGACCTTGGCAGGGTTACACTCCTCTCTGACATCATCACTAATGCAGCGCAATGATATTTTAATAAAACATGCTTCGACTGTTTCAAGTGCATGTTCACTTATTCCATCACATCATTAAGTTGCTGCTTAATTTATCATGTCTCGGGAACTTGTTCTCGCTCTTTTAATGGGTGCAAAAGGACATTGAACGCACCGCAGAAAAGTGCACAACCAAAAACCTTTGCCACACGAAGAAGACTTTAAAACATTGACAGCAAACACATTTTTGCATTTTCGTGTGTCCCTTGTCGTCTGTGCTGCTGAGCTGC
The DNA here is from genome assembly GCA_015106755.1 of Etia nguti. NCBI lineage: Eukaryota > Metazoa > Chordata > Actinopteri > Cichliformes > Cichlidae > Etia > Etia nguti. The sequence goes on along the minus strand of VUQG01045202.1, from coordinate 27,748 downwards.
ACCTTAAAAGCTGACCAAAATTTCACAAGAAAAAGCACATATGGTTTTCGCAAAAGGCCATTTTCACAATTAAAAAAAAACTTTTTTTTTTCCATCTGTTTTTTTTAAACATAATGTGCTGCTAATGGACAAAAATCATGAGCAGAAATAGCAAGAAAAATACACTTTGCTGGAATCCAATTTCTTGATTTTACATTAAAACACTGTTAACAAAGACACCGAAAAGAAGAACAATCACAAAATGATCACAAGTCTTTATGTTTATGCTTTTAAGTGTGGACCATCACTCTCTGCGACATTCTGTGCTGTCCAGTTATCTACTGCATCCTAGTTTTGTCAGCTGTGGGTAGAAGCTTTTTAATGGCTTTTACGCTAGTATCTACTCAGTCAGGAAAGGTCCACAAGGAGACTAAAAGAAAGACTAGAGGTGATAACAAAGTTTATATCATTTGTTGCCTCTCTTATATCTGTTTCCTTAGAGGAATCAAATCAAGCAAGTTGAACCAAATGTCCACCACAACAACAAGAAGTAACAATAATTAAGCTGCAAAAAGCATAAAAGGTTTTACTAACCAAGCAGTGACAAGATCCATCAGTTTCCTATATTTTTCTTAAAATATAACATATCCATCGATTTAGACGTTTTTTTTCTGGCTCAGTGTGAGGCAATTAAGACCAAACTCCACCTGACAGCAACATTCATAACGCCCACAGAGTGCTGCTCTCATTTGACTTCCCCTTTACATCTCAATATTTTATCAGCTGTGAACCACTCGGCTTAGAGAAACACCAGTGGACCGGGGCCGCTCACCAGCACACTCAATCATTAACACGCATAATTTCTACCCAGATGAGGAATTAAGGATTGTCCTTGAAGGTCAAACCCAGTCTCTGCCCTCACTGAGCACTCTGCTGGCATCCGCAGCTCGGTTGATTCGCCAGTCCTGGGCAGCTGTCCGACATTGCTATTAACCAATATATAAGCCAATCCATCCATAAAGCTGTTTGGGATATGGCAGCTGCTCAAGGGGCAGTGAGGTATTAAGCGTAGATTTACAAGAATGAAAATGTCCTCCATCCCTCATAATCTCCAGTCTTTTTACACGCAAGGCAAGCCTTACGCACATGAACATACACACACTGACTTATGTAATGTTGTCAGAAAGCGGCATCGACTTGTTTAGACACACCCCGCAACACCGTATGTATAAACAGAAAGCATGCACTGCCACTTGTGAGTTGACTTCCATCCACTGCTCAGGCTCATGCATAATATTTAGACAGTCTGCCATGTTGGAATACCTCAAAAATAATCAACAGCGAGGGTTGTTCTCGCCCACTTTGAACTCATGAGCGTCCACCTCATTTCACCTCACTCCTTGGCTTCTCTGTTTCATTGCTTTTCAAACAGCAAGGAAGCTCGCAGCATGTAGTGCTCTGCCATGTTACTTAGGAATAGTTTTCCACAGCACATCAAAGCCTGTTTGGAGCTCACATTGACTATAAAATGCAGTGCAGCATTGTCATTATAAGGAATGCAACCAAGAAGAGCTGTTTTCAAAGAGGAGTTGAATAAAAGTTGATCTACTGAGGAGAAAACACGAAATGACAGCAGCTCATATCATTACACCAGACTGATGCAACGGCACATCTTCTTCAGATAAGCAAACAATTTTGAAATCCCCTCTAACGTCTTAAGGGTTCGAATTGAACGGACACATGAACTTGTGTTTCCAGTAAACACAGAGTCTTTGAGATTATGCAGACCACATAAATATGTAAAAATGTTGGACTAGTGGTCTTGCCTTTGGGATTTGAAAGAAGCACCAGTCAGAATATTTAGCTTCCAGAGCCCAGCGGCCACACTGGTTTTCCTGCATCGGATCCTTTTAGGAATCAAAAGCACGATCTTCACAGATTTCCAGAGCAGCCTTAGTCGCACCTCCAAACACTTCCACGTTAGCATCAATCCAAGGAACCACGTTTCCGGGCATGTAAGCTGAACAGTTGGCCAGGCCCATGATGTCCACGGGCCGCAGTACTCGGTCCCACATGTTGAACTGGCTCAGCTCACCCACAAAAGCCTGGGTGGCATCAAAACGGCCTCCCACAATGTCCTTAATAGAGAAACAGAACAGAGTTGAGTTTCTAAAGGAAATGTAAACAGGTTTTAATTAAAATTAATAAATTCTGTTTGATTTTAATCAAAATGCAAAACAAAAGTAAAAAAAAACCAAACTCCACTGCAAATTCTTTTTAGTGTACTGCCACTTTAAAATATCCAAATGCTGTACAATCTGCAATACTGTGCAATCTACAGCAATCTCACCTTAAATGTATGAGTGAGAAAAAAAAAAAATCACCTCCTCCTTAAGCTCCAAAGTAATGCACTATGAGTTAATAGTTCTCTGTGGAGATTTTACATCACTGTATATTCCTATTTATACACATAGCGCTGTCATGGAGCTAACCAGCGTAATAACTTGCTAACACAGCTCCCAGGGGTAAAATGTTGCCGTTTAGAAGTGGATGAGTGAGGTAATGCTGAAAGGGCCACAATAGCGTGAGAAGAGCCTCTCTACCTCCTCTTCCCTGCTCCCTGCTCAGAGCCTCTGGCACTGAGCTTGGGGGAGAATACCCCCAGGGATCTTATTGACACAAGGAAAAATACACACAGACACACACATACATGCACATACACTTGTTCTATCAAAGCTTCTCTATTGCTCTCACCTGCTCCTGGCCCAGGATGATCACCCCTCCAGGTTTAATTGGGTGCCAGGGGGCCAGGTTATCCCCAGTGCCTAAACGCTCGCCATCCTGGTAAGCCTCCCAGAAACCATCTCTAGTTGTCCAGGTGATGCAAATGTGGTGCCAGCGCCCGTCACTCACTGACAGAGGGAGCTGGGCCACCTGATTGAGAACGAAGTGCGAGGTGTGAATGGCGTAAGCACAGTGAGGAAGGCCGAAGAGCATGGAGCAACGATAGGCAGATACAGTATAAGGGTGCAAGAGAAGTCGAGAGAGGTACGAGTTTAATTGTGGCATGCTAGAAACAAGGACACCAATTAGAAGGGCCGGGGCTTCAAAGAGACAGCCCTCTGCAAAGAAATCCCCACATGAGCCGTGTGACATATAAAATTTAGATTACCCAGGTGACATCAAGGGATAGAGCATCCTTCAAAGCAGTCAGATAGCTAACAGCCAAACAGTGTCCTCTTATGCTTTGTTCACAGATCAAAGAAAAACAACTGGTTATTTTACCAGCCAATGACATCATAGTCCTCTGAGGATACAGTGCGGCACACAGGATTATCAGTATGTACTGTAACTCATTAGCTTTTTTTTATATAACCCTACAGAACTGCTTTATCCTGATACCTAGCTCCAGATGCAAATAAACCCAAAAACATGGGCAGCCACTCAAAATAAAATTTGACTCACTTGCAATTACAGAAGCAATTGACCCTGTTAAGGACACCAGGCGTTACACTTCACCACAGGGAACACTGGAAAGGTTGTTACAAAGTCTCTCTGATTTGGAACATTCTGGGCCACATGGACTGTTTAAAGATTCAGGTTGTAAAAATGAAAAAAAAAAATTTTTCGTCAATTATTCTGCAACAATGGATTTATGCCAGCTGTGATTCTTTGTACACACAGAGTTTCAAATTAAAGCACTATATCCACAGGGCATACTCTTGAGAATGACTAACTCATTTTTTAATACTACAAATGACACACTCAGACCGTAAAACATACAATTTTGCAGTTATTACATAGTTGAAATGCATATTTTCCTCTCGGCTTTTTAACAAAACAATAATAATATTTTGACTCGCTATAGCAGGAAAAGCATGCATGTGTATCTTTGGTTCCATTTCTCTATAAGACAAAACAAGGAAACAGGAGCCTGGAATGGGACACCTAAAATGAAAACCATTGTTGGTATCTACATCTATGCTTTTCCCTCTATGAGATGTCAAAATGGCCCGTGATGTGTTTTACTTAATGTTCAGAGGACTTTCTGTTCTTTATCTCAAGCAGGGTGTTGATGAGGTTCTCCAGGTAAGTGTGAAATGTTTTTAGAAGGTGACACAAGAAAGAGCGAAGTCATTAAAGTCTCCATATTCCACAGCAGTGATTACAGTGATGTTTGTCTTTGCAGACAACCCAACAAAAATGCACCAACTGCATGAATTTTGAATGATATTTGGAAAAATCTGGACCCATCACGCATTTGTACACTTGCCAACAAAAACGTGTTACTATTGTACAAGGCCAGCTGAATCCATTACTGATTAAACTCCTGGTAGTCCCATTTGAATGAAAAATTGAGATGCCACCAGCATCTTTTGAACATTGGAGGGGAGAAAAAAAATGACAAAAAATCAACATTTTTTTTCTTTTTCTGAGACAAAATATACGATGATGAAGATGCTGCTTTATAACAACAAAGACGCTCTCTCTCCCCCCATAACCAAATACAAATACATAATACAGACAACGCTGCACTTTTTAATACTGTCGAGGCAGCTTTCTGCTTTCTTCTCAGTATGCTGCCAAATGAACAGCATAAACAATGTGCCCCAGAGGGCCCTGTTATCGCTGCGAACAAGTTTAGCACATGGATGTGCTGCTGCACATACGGTTATCATATTCACCAGCCTCTCCTCACTCTCTTCTACTCTCATACTTTCTGTCTCACTTCTTAACTTCATTTTTTTCTTTTTTTTTCTGGCACCTTCTCATTTTTTCCCCCTCTCTTTACCAACTCTTTCGTACACTGCTCCATCACCTCCAGAGCTTGTTTAATTTCCAACCTCTTTCCCCTCTTTTTCTCAGTCATACTCTCATCATTTTCTCCCACCATCTTTCTATTATCTGCCTGACTTGAACACATGTATAATGCATAATGAAGGAAAAACTGTGGGTAGACCTGTCTGTGCCAGTAACACCAGAAGTAAACAAGACAGTGGGACTATGATTGTTTCCAATGCAGGATGTTATCCTAAAATTCCCCAATTTCAACAATAAGCTGTGATATCATAAGTCAAAGAAGTGTTAAGTACTATATTGGATAATGTGTGTTCTTAGCTTTACACTAAGAACTTATTTCCCATGAGGCTTTGCAAGCTTTCATGTGATGTGAAGCTTGACCCTATCACAAAGAAAGCAAAATTTAGCCTCAAAATCTTTGTCTTTCATCAAAAAAACAATCATAGTTCTTCGGCTTTATGACAAAATTACATAAAATATTTATAAAAGTTTATTTATTTTTTAACATTTTCTTATGTTTTGGGTTAATTGCGATTACACTGTTTAACTACAATATAACCTCCAAAGAAAGCAAAGAGGACACGGCAATGAAGCACATCAGCACATGTGGCAGCACAACTCCTCTAATGAATTACTGTTATTCTCGGGTGTGAGCAAAATGTGGGTCAATGGTATTAAATGTTTATGAGGAGCAAAATTAAATATTCAGAGCTAATGGTCAGCGAATCGCTTCTCGGCTGTAGCGTTATTGTGCACACATGTACGTACAGAAGCTATCTGCTTGTTTTGGATCCCAAAGCGGGCTCATTCTTATTTATTCTTTGCATTTAATTAGTGTCTTTGCTGATCCACATTTACACCCATCATTAGAGCCAGCTGCGTTGCCAGGAAAATAATAAAGGATTTAGAGCATCTGTCTTTAGAAAATCAGGTCAGTGTGAAGGATTCACTCTGCAGCATGAGCAAATGGGGAAATTTAAGTTTATCATAATAGACCTGCTCACCTTGTCATTGACTAGTAGCTCAATGGGATTGTTCCCCCATTCGATGAGGACTATCTCATTGGCTTGGCCTGGAACGCCGTATGAAAATGGAGTTCCTATTCCCGGACTAGCGCTGGACTTGAGCCACATGCAGACAGTGAAGGCGTACATCTCTGGGAGGCTCTTCTTGATGCGTCCATACAGGTAGTTTGTACGGAGAGGAAGTGACACCTTGAAATCCTCAGGTGACTTGAAGGCATTATTATCTGTTGATAGATGAGGAACACTTAATATAATATATTCAAAGTTACTTTTGGTGTGTCATGACTTGATCTGGAATAGTTCTGAGGATGACGACCATAAAAAAAAAGAAGATAAAAAGGGTGAGTCACTGTCCCACAGATCACTGCTACTGTGTTGGTTGTCCAAAGATGTTATGCAGACCTTTAAAGATCCCTTTTCCACATTTTGCTTTTTGCCACTTAAGAGCAATGTCAAAAATATGTAGAACAATTGGCAAGGTGGGTTACTGCTGCTCACCTTTGTACTGTTTGTGCTTCTGTCTGTGGAGAAGACAGAAGTCATAAGAAATGAAAGACATGTTTGCAGTAAAATCGACTGATTTTTAAAAACAATTACAACTTGCACTCAGTCCCACTGCATTTCTTTCTTTTTTATGTTTTTTGCTGTTCACTTTTTTCTTTCTTGTTCAAGCTAACTTTTTAACCAGTCAATATTTGACCTAGGCATACTGCCAGAGCACACTGTCACTGACTGCACACTGCTACATATCCATAGCCTCTGTGTTTTCATGATCCTTCACCCTGAAAAGCCTGAAATATCTTAGATAGAGAAAAATTTGGGACCATAATCCTAGCCTAAAACAAGGAAGAGATTTCATAGACAGTCACTACAAGATACATACAAGATATTTAATATGAGGTACGGGCTCCTCTGGAGGTGATGCAAACTGTCTCCCATCTGTTCATGGAATGAACAAGTGTCCGGATCTGTTGTTGAGGAATTGCTCTCCATTGCTGGATGTGTGCAGCCTGCAGCTGTGCAGTGGTCGTTCTGTGTCGCTAATGAGCACGTTGGGCCAGCAGGTCTCAGGCATGTTCAGTGAACCATATGAAGACTAAATGATGGCCAAGAAACTGTCTGGATATGTTCTTGATTTAGAAAGATCTGTGCTATTCTGGCAATGTGGGGGCAGGCATTGTCCTGCTGAAACAGTTGCACAGTGGGGTGCTACCACAAGAATGGCACAAGCACAGGTCGGAGGTTGTACCTCTATCCAGTCAGATTTCCACCAAGGATAATCAGATCAGAGATAGTGCTCTCATAGGCATGCAAAGCTGTAGCAACAGCTTGGACATGCATGTCAGCATCCAGCATGCCAACAGGCTGGCCTTGTTTGACTTCATTCAGTCACAGCACTTTTTTTGTCTTCTAACATTTATGGCTTGAGCATCCAATAAGTTCAACCAATTATTTTAAACTTACCAATCACAAATGATTAAAACCAATCAACCAGAACTTAAAACTACTCACAGAAGATACTTGGGCTTTCCAAGAGATTAAAATCATCCGATGAAACTACACCAGCAGTTGGTCACCAACTTTTCTTTTTTTTTTTGCCTCAAATGATGGCATTCAAGTGATTAACCGTGACGAGTAACAGTGCAAGTTAACAATTAAAACACTAGCATTGTTATCTTTATGAGCTGGAACAGCCTGATGTTAAGCCGTATGTTAGCATGCTAAATCTGCCGAGTAGCATGAGCACTGAGTCTGATAGATTTGCAGGTGTCTGGTGAAAAACTAAAAAAATAAAAACCTTTAACCTTTGATGGCTTTATGAGTCCTATTAAATCATATCTATACCAAATTTCACAGTGACAATAACTGTAAATAAAACCTATATAGCAGCAGAGTGGTGCAGTACAACACTTTGTCCCCCCCCTTGCTTGTGTGGCGTCTCTCTGGGTACTCTGACTTCCTCCCATGATCCAAAGACGTGGATGGGGTTAATAACAATTCTAAATTGGTGATAATTGTGAATGTGAGAGTGAAATGTTGCCTCTCTGTGTTGTCACCATGATAGACTGGCAACCTCTCCAAGGTGCACCCCATCTTTCACCCTGTGACAGCATCCCTATGGCTTTCAAGTTTCAAGTTTTATTTTTTTATATGCAGGTAACAATGGCACATGGCCTTCAATTGGACAAGAAGTTTCCAAAGAGAGACAGAGAGAGAAAGAGAGAGTAAATCTAATGGCCAGCTCTCTTGTAGTGGTCAGGATATTTTAAGATTTGAGTAAAACATGAATTTAGTGGCTTGATAGTGCCTAACAAGCAAAAGTTCCCTGGGGAAAACACACAAGATGCTGCCAAATCAAACACCTGGAGTGACCGTTTGTGAATAAAGGAGCAGCTGAAAGCAGCATCTTCTTCTAGTGAAACACAAACTTAAAAAAACAATGTTGGCACAAAAAGAAGAAATCAGGAACTATCACCTGGGGACTGCAAATGTCTAGCATCTTGTTCTATTGATTACTGAGATGCCCGAGTCTGGACCAAAATGCTGAACTGACCATGAACCGGCAGACAGACAGGGGAACTGGCTGACACACCGCTAACCTTAGAGTCATGACTTGCTGCAGGCTTGTTTACCAGGTGTTTCCCACTCTGTGGAACACATCGCTGGCAGACAGTTCAAGAATTTAACAAAAAAGTTTCACCGTATAAAACTGTGAATAACTTAAGGATTTCATCATCTACAGTAGACATAATTATTAAAAGATTCAGAGAATCTAGAGCTTCCTCTGCACTTTGAGACCCTTATAAGGTACAGCAGTAAAAACACGCTTTCCTGTGTTCTGTGGGCTGACTGATCAAAATTAGAAGCTCCCTTCTCTCCAAATATTATTATCGACTGTCGACAGCTGCTGAACAGCTTTAAAGAAGAGGTGAGGTTGCATTAAAAGTGCTTCTGTGCCAAATTTGTAGACACCCTGTTGGCATTACATGGAAAGATTAGCATTTTCTTTTTTAGAAAAAAATCCAATTTCAATTTTGTCAGTTTCAAAATTTCATATAACATCTTTGCACTGTCATCGATTACATCAATACAGGTTTTACAATATTTTCAATTTGTTTCCATTCAAATTTGTATGAAAATTATAACTTTTAAAATTGTAAATGCACAAATTTTCATCCTTTCTATGTAATTATGTTAGTGCTCCAATTCGCTTAAGGGATTCATTTCTGCTGAAATGCATCAAAGCCTGGAGTTAATTATTTAGCTGTTGGTCAGTTAAGAAAAAAAAGATGGCAAATTTAATTTATTAATATTTAAGACTCTGAATAGAGAGGCGAACAAGAAATCGATGTGTACTGAATTTTTTTTAAATGAAAGGATAGTTGTGAAAATCTCACATAATATGATTTTGTGGTTGATTTGCATGAAAGTAACACATTTCAGGGGTTGAATCAGAGTTTTACCTGTGCCGAGCACAATACTTGGGCCTTATCCACCGCTAAAAACACAACTGCTCTGGTTATGTTGTGCAGCTGTACCACTAAAATAAGGTTTTACAATGCAGACCATGTTAGAGTTAAATTGGTTTGACTACTGAACCAGTCAAATCAATTTAACCTGCAGAATTAGAATGTGAAATGTAAAATCTAAAAATGTGCAGAGTTTTCCATCAATACTGTTCTATAAACTTGCGGTCAAATGAATGGACTCAACCCCTGCATATTTTACTGTAATGCACAGGGCAGAGGGACGAGATGATACCAAGCTGTTGGAGAACTATCACCAGTGTAAAAATCTTCACAAATCCAACTGATACAACAACACCACAAACTTCAGCCTTGAAAATCGCTGTGGAATTGAATCGACATCTCTCTGGCACAGATTTGATATAAATTGAACTAAATAAGTCTCGCAATGTAGCATTTGTTGAAGGGCTATTGTACTGACTTGCAACATCATACATGTGGTTGTGTTATTCGGTCCACTGCCCATCTGAGCAATTAGCTTTAGCTACCCAAATCTATAACTTGTATCAGACCCCTGACTGTATCAGCTAAACCTTTTTTGGGGGGGGGGAACAGAAACTAGGTGAGGGGCAGGATCATCTTACTTGCATCATCAGAAAAGTGCACAGGGATTGACTAATGAGTTCTAAATCCAGCAGAAAAAAAAAAAAAAAAAAAAAAAAAAAAAAAAAAAAAAAAAAAAAAAAAAAAAGGGAAAAGTAAAAAAAAAGTCTGGCATTAAATTTTGCCATAAAATTTCACAGCACCCATTGTATCACTTACTTTTTTCGAGCTCTGTGATCCTCTCCAGGAGGGAATTGAGAGCACTCTCGGTGCGTTGGCGGTGGGCTGCTGTTTCATTGTAGAGCTGGCTCTTCTCCTCCTCCAGCTCAGCCACCTTCCGGAGGAGCTGGGTCTCCAGCGCCCCCAAACGTTGCCGCAGCAGCTCCCTGAGCTCTGGTGGCAAAGGAGTCAGGGCCGAGACACCAGCGGTTGACACATTTGTGATGGGGAGACGCAAACTCTGCTGCTGGGAGATGGATAGATAGATAGATAGATAGATAGATAGATAGATAGATAGATAGATAGATAGATAGATAGATAGATAGATAGATAGATAGATAGATAGATAGATAGATGTCCTGTTAATCCCCAAACAAACATTCATATAAATACCCAGGTTTGCAGTAGATGACTGAGGTAATCTACTTTAGGTCTGATATCCTTTT
>VUQG01045202.1:0-17189 GCA_015106755.1 Etia nguti | reverse complement strand
TTTTAGCACTATTGTTTTTGATACAGAAATATCAAAATGAAGACACTGATTGCCATACATCTGTGGATGTGTTGGGTATTTGGTAGATGGCACAATGCATGACCCCAGATTGTTTTTGGACATAAGGGAACAGCTCTATAGCCTCATTTTTATAGGGGGTGCATGGATAGATTGCAAAATGGCCCTCAGACATTCGTTTCGTTTCCTTTGCTGCCTGGTTCGCCATGGAATTCAGAAACCTCGTGGCACAGCTTCGTCTGATTAATTTTTTCCTGACACAATGGCACCATCCCAGAGCCTCAATTGAAGAAGTTATTTGGTAATCTGAGACTGAAATCAGAAGCAAGCAGTCACATGGTCCTGATTGCAACTGTTGATGTGTGTAGATGGCTTTGATAAGAGATGCACATCCTACTCTAGACAGCCATATTGCTATCAGCAACACCAGTTTTGCAATAATCAGGATGTTAAGCAGATGCAGATCAATAGATATGTGATTAAAATGCAATGTAATATGTATCCTTATGACTGCAGTGCATCCTTCATCCAGTCGGGGTATTGAAGCTTCCAATCAAGTGAAGAGGGAGAGGAGGGAAGGGAGTAAAGAGATAGATGGATCAGCAATGCAGTATATGGAATATAAAAATAGCCTTGAATTTAAAAACAGTATTATAACTGCTTATGGCATCAGGGCTGTCAGATGGTGAAAAACACAGTGCGCAGTGACATGACATAAGCGACAAAGCCAGGGTTTATATTAGCGTCTACTGCATGTAAAAAAAACCCCGGAAAAAACACACTTCACTATAGTTGAGCTCACCATCGGGTAAATGTGATCTTTTAGCCTTGTGGAATTAAATGGGACTGAGGAGAGGGCTGGTGATGGTGCAGAACTCTCAGGCAAACAAGACAAACCATTAAGCATTTGATTTGATTTGAAAATGTAATGCTCTGATGCAGGTAAAATCTGGGGAAATCAATATCATCAGCTGCCATGAATAATTAGCCACACGACCGCAAATAAAAGCGTATGTAGAACACATACACGCGGCACTCATAAATTATTCAATGTTGCTTTGCAAATTCCTGCACCACATGCATGATTACACCTTTGACAAGATTTTTTTTTGTTACTCATCTCTTATTGATGGCTCTTATGCAGTGGATCTTGCCATCAGAGATATCTTTTAATGATTAAAGGGGTATTGATGTGACATGCCTATTACGTGACCCTTTGATCTCCCGATTCCCCCGAGAGGTCTCCTGCGGCGGGGAATATTATAAGACACGCAATGCTCTATAGTAAGACATGATAGTGGAGGGGGGAAGCTGAAAACGATGCTATGGTGCATCTTATGTTCACGGGGAGTGGGAGGGAAATAAGACAAAAGTGCTTTTCTTATTTGTACACAGCATGTTTCCACCTTACCTCCAAGTTCTCGAGCCGACCTTTAAGACTCTGCATGGTCTTGCCCAGTTGATCTATAGTTTCACTGGGGTCCCGGGGCAAGTCTCCCATGGTGTTCTTGCCGTACTCCTTCCGTCTGGAGCCCTGACCTCGGGACTTGCCCTGCGACGACTCGTCGGCTGCCGCCTCGCAGCGAGCAAGCTTAGAGTTGAGCTCCTTGATGGTTCCCTGCTGGCTAACGATGGTCTCCTTCTGCTGCAGGATGGTCTCCCTAAGCTGGATGATCGTATTCCGAAGGTCGTCCTCCACTGGGCTGCTGCTCTGGACACGGTTCCCCGTAGGACCATACCCGCAGCCGGGCTCTGCGCCCGGAGGAATAGCGTTACATACAAAGCGGCTACCTGTAGCATCCTGGCTTCGCACCGCGCGTCCAGCGACTAAATACAACAGTCCAACTACTAAGGCCAGCATCCTGACAAGATAGGCTACACAAATCCCACCGTAAAAAAGGGGAAAATGATCCTAAATTACACACTTAACGTTTGAAAGTCTAATGTAAAATAATAATAACAAAAAAAACCCAAACTTACTACAACACAACTCATTCATTCAAGTTGCCGCGGACATTTTTCTGGACTTCCAAAGTGTAGCAAGAAGAAAGAAAAGAAGAAAAAAAAGATCAAACTTCATCTACAGTGTAACCATGGCAAAAACTAGATCAGAATCCGCAGTGAAAAATCATAACAGCAGACATCCACCAACCACACGGTCCTCTTAAAAAAAGACACCAGTAAATCTATATTCTTTCTGCAGGTGGTGGGAAGAAAAACAGGTTTTGATAACTCCTTTACTGGGAAATGAGTTGCAGTCTATTGAGCTGTTATCATCACAGAGAAAGACAAAGAGATGGAGAGGGGAAAAACCCCCAAATCGGGCTGCAGAGAACTCAGTTTTGCTGTCTTGCCTCTCCGGTTGGTTGGATTGTGAGTGAGTGGTGCTGAAAAGACAGCGACGCTGCTCAGCCAGATTATTATGGGGAGGTGCGCACTGGCGCGTCCGCTCATCAGTGGAGAGCTCAGGTTATTCAGCTTCAGCCTACGTCATCACTGAATCCTAGTGGAGCGGGTGCGCGCTCTGAGTGTCTCTCATTGACTTTTTATGACCTGTTTAGAAGCGCTGAAGCTTAAAGATGTCAAAGATTCTTTTTTATTGTGTTTCTTTTTATTAAACAAACGCACCGATGGGGAATGCTTCGCCTCTCAATGACCCGTATAGCCTATTAAGGAATACACAGGAAAATGTTCCCACTGGGAATAAACATGTACCACAGACTCAATAATGTGACACCCCCTGACGGATTTAATTTAACAGCTGTCCTGATCTTGCGTCGGCTCTCTCGCTCTCTCTCTGATCCACAGTGTCTCAGCGTTGAAGTAAATGGCGTTTTTTTTTGCCCAAGGTGCTCTAACTGTAAGGTCAAACATTAAGATTAAAACACATTTTTCCCTATTCACGCACTGATAATTTTGAAAAGGGTTTTCATTTCTTACAAACTAAACTATCCAGTGACAGAGTGTTAAAATGGGATAGTTAAAGGTGTATTTGCACCAAAAGTTACAGTGAATAAGCCAATGGTTTGTTATTGAAACTTTATGCTGTTACAGAATATAAAGCATAAAAGGGTGTGCTACTTTTTAAGTGTTAATCCTCAACCATTTCTCTCTGCAGGGGGTCTATCTTGGGGTCCAAACTCCACCAATTTAATGAGGCTACACTCTGCCTTTTAGATAGAAAATAAAAAAGTGATAAGCTTAATTTGTGTCATTTGAAGTCAAACTGGGCCAAATATAATTACCAAATTATGTCCCAAACATTTTCTAACATTCAAATCCAGTCCCTCTAGATCTAAATCTCACACTAGCTTCTCATTTTAATGTGGAAACCTGTCTAAACTTTGACTTAAACTGCAATCACAACATCTTTTCAGGATAAGAGCTCTTCTTACAATACCCCGAAGACAAAGAACAAGAGAGAGAAAAAGAGGAGAAGACACACAGCGGTGGTATGCTGTTGCGTGTGCAACATGATTTAAAGTCATCCTTTCTATATAAACCTGCAGGCAAACATTTGTAAGTAGAAGATGAAGTCATTAGCCTCACTGAAGGCTATCACAGTAGGGGGGGGGGTTTGGCACTCCCTTCAAGGGAGCAGGTGTCTGTCAAGTATCTAATAAGAATAGTAGAATATGAAAAACTTCAAAGCCAGACACCGACTGAGTTTATATTATAAATCGAGCCCAGCACACCTGATATCACACACTGAAACTTTTTTTCCTTGCCTCATCAACCTTTATTTCTCTAAGATGTTTCCACTCAAATTCTGAAGCAGTGGGACAACGACAACTCCTGCCGGATGCTCTCTTAACATGGTGTGCAGGATTACCACGCTGCCCATCACAGCCATCATCTCCAATCTGTTTGCAGGGCCTAACAGCTAAATGTCAGCCTGCATTAATGCACACTCAGCGTACAACGGGAGGGGAACAGCCCGTGGAAGTCACTGCTAAGGTAAGCAATTTCTAATATGACAGGTCCCCCGAGAGAAGGGACGCACAATCACCATGGCAACTTTATCTTCTCCCTGGCTGCCCTCCAACCCCAACATCCCCTCTCCCCACTCTCTCCACCCCACCTCAGTGAGGAAAGGAGCTGGCAGAGGTGAAGCGGGAGCGCTGAAGACTGAGCAGAGATGACAACTTTCACTTCAAAGTTGATGGGATAAAGTTATTTCCTTTCATGTTGCAGCTGGTGAGCACTGGGGTGAAGCAACTTTCCCTTCTTTTTTTTTTAGCACCTCAGTGAGGGTTAAGAAGTCAGCAGGGATTGAACTCTTATCCTAAGATGAGTTTCCCATCTAAATGAATATATGTCAAAACTAGGTTGCTCTGCTTGCCACTTTATACAAGACAATAAATCTTGGATGAGCATCCAGAAAAACAGAAACAGTGCTGCATGCAGTGGTGAAACACAACGCAGTGACAATACTACACTTCTCAACGTTTTGCAGATGCTATTTTATGGTTGCAACTACTGTGTGGCTTTACAGAAGTGCATTAAGTAATGAGCAGTTTTCAACATAATTCTAGCCACCACAACCCTCCGACCTATACAGCCTTCAACAAAGTTTCAAAACAGTTTAAAAGAGTGTAATTTTTAAATATTACACAGCTAATGTCTGAAATATCACATTTCCTTCTCAGTCAGTCTTCATTTTGACACCCTGTAGAAATTCAGTAATTTTCATTCGTCAGATATAGATTGCATCTTAGACAAATAGAGTCATAATAGATTTGTACACATACATCGTGACTTGGTAAACACAGCTAACACAGAAAACATGTGATTTTCCCCATGGCATTAGGAATCAAATCACGTTCCCTCCACAGATTTCAAAGATCTCACTGATGTAATGGTAACATCAGCATCCTACCAACTCTCATTACCAGCTGCTTTTGACAGTAATGCTTTTGGGTCTATTTAAGACCTTAAGGAGTGTGATTCATTACCCTCCTCCCCCCACCCTTTGCTCATTCTGTGTACTCATTCTTGCTCACCATGTGATATTTCACTACTTTCAGTTCCACCTGTTGAGTGTGATGTAAGCGCCACACTCAGAGAGCATGACACATTACAATGGCTGTTTGATATTTCAGCGAGTCACATTGTCCAAAAACACTGAGCACATCTTCCTGTGTTCTCAGCATCCCTCGAGCCACCCAATGCCCCCCTGCTGCCTGCTACCTGCTCAGCAGCATGCTTGTGGCCATCAGTTCTGCGAATTAGAGTCTGGCACAGCTGCCGTACTGCAAACAAAGGGAAAGTGCACGCATACTGCACACAAATGCATGCATGCAAAGGCAAGCATGAGGCACATGCGGTAGCTATATGAGCGGCAAGAGTCAGTCTCAGACAAATTTCTGTTTGATTTGTATTCATGTGTCTGAGGTAAAAATGACAAAAAAATATATAGCATGTTTCATAAAAAGTGAAAAAAATATAATGTATGAAACTAACATGAAACATATCAGGCAACGAAGGACTAACCACCAATTTCAAAGTCAAATGAAGTCTCCAATACAAAGCCTGGTGGTGCTCACCATACTCCACCTGCTGTACTACATCCCTAACACACACGTTACGGTAAGGCGGTAGGTTTAAAGGACTTTTTTTTTATTGCTGCTGCAGAACACTCGTGCATACTGTTCATGTAGCATCTCATAAGCAGCCCCCATCTGCCAACAGTAATGCAGCTTGAGGATGACTTTGTGTGGGAATAATCATGTTTGCGACACCCTCCCTGCTGGTGCTGCAGTTACTCAGCGACTCCATTCATTTCTCATATCAGCTGTCAGCCTCCAGCACCCCTTCATGGCAGAGGAATATTGTGAGCTGATGTCTTGGCTTTGTTCATCTGGTGTTTGCGTTCCTGGCAATATGCTGTTGGCTGCTTTGCTGGTCTGCTGCAGATTTGCTTGTAGGCGACGCCTTGGCATCTGATGTCTGACAATCTCTCCTCTTATGTGGCTGCTGTTGCCAAGTATACGTATGATGACCACTCGGTCAAGAAAAGGTCATGTTTAACTTAACAAAGGTCAGTTGTCAGCAGATGATAGAAACCAAACAGTGGACTCTTTTGTAAAAGTCCAACTACTGATTGAAAAATCAACTGCGGACAAAGCAAACCATCTCCATTTGTGAATTTTTTGGCTGTATTGCAATGTACTTCATCCTTGTAGTGAAATGAAAAAGAGTCATAGTCATAGGCTGCTCGGAACTTCATCACTCGACGTAAACATACTCATATGTTGTTTTACTCATTTGCTTGGGAGGAAAGCATCAACTATACCATTTATCAAGGTCATACACTAGTTAGTATTTCATGTGTCCCTGAGGTGCCTATACTTTCTGTATAGTACATTTACTGCATAGTTAAAATTGCTTACACACTTTAGAATAGTGATGTCAACTCATTTTAGATTGTGGGCCACATACAGCCCGCTTTGGTTCTTAGTGGGCTGGACCAGTGAAATGACCCTTTCTGTCAGTTTAAAGACATTTAATAAACATTTAATCCCTGAAATGTTTTAATTTAAGAGTTTCTCAGTTTCTCTACATGATAAATGTGTAAAAAGACAGAAAAGCTTTTGGTAGCCCATTACTGAGACTGTCTATTTATAAAATAATAAAGTTTCTGTTAATTCACAGATTTTTTTAAAAACTTGGACCCACTATAATAAAAACAGAAATGTCTATAGCAGATAGTGGAAAAACAACTTTCCTCTGATTTAATTATTTATCTATTACTCTACTACCTTGGCGTAGCAGTGTAGGTGGAGTCTTTATTAATAGGAACAGCTGCAAAACTCATGGCAATACATTTAAAAGTTCAAAATCTATGCATTCCTTCACAAAGCCACAAAGGCCAGGCCCCTGGTCTTATATTTGGGAGTAGGTTCATTGTGGGCACAAAATCAAACCCCACAAATAGTCTTTTTTTGTTGTTGTTCATACTGAAGTAAGGTTTTCTAAAACAGACCTGCACCAAAACTCATGAGCAGTCTTGAAACGAACCGGCGGAGGAGGATACAGCACAGAAAACAAACACAGTAATCTTTGATCCCTCTAATTTCAGTGCCGGTTGACACATCCCAGTGAAATTAGATAATTATTTCTCCACATGTGCATCATTACACATTGGCCCTTTACGCAGCTATCATGCTGGATGTAGGGCAGCTGCCTTTTTATAAATAAATAAATAAAAAAAATAACAAGGACTGATTGACTTTGTTCAGAACCCTGCCAAATCCTTTGATGTAGAGAGTGGCATTGAAGAGAAGCAGACAAGAGAATCATCCAGTTCAAATTGAAAAGAACTTAATCTCTGTCTGTGTTGGGAATGTTATCAAGCTGCTGAAGTGCTCGCCTTGGAAAAAGTGGGGAAGGATGTGTGAAGACAGGTGGACTTAACTAGGGCTTTGCAATGACCTGAACCCTGATGCAGGGCCACGTATGACACAACACAGTGTTTTAACAGGTTGTCTAAAGTGGGAAAAAAAATGTCTGTTTCTCTTGCATCAGAACATTCTGGCTTCTTTCAATTAGAACTTGCATGACACTTATTGATTTAACTATTATCAAGTAAACTATGACTTACATGTCCGAGCTTTGTGCTGTTATTCATCTTTACAGCCTTTCTTCTAAGCAATATGCTGCATTGCTCCCAAGGCTGTGAGCACTGCGTCATGTGGAAGTGCAATAAGGTCCAGTTTGCACTTTATGGCCTAACACACAGCTCTTAATGACTGGTCCGTAAATGAAAACAAACAGGGTGGCTCACAGGTTGCATTATGCAATTCACATGCTGCCATAGGGAATGGCCGCCCACAAACACCACATGGCCCGCCACCATTGCCTGGCCATAAGACTGTGCCTGACTCAGTGTTTTTGCATGTGTTATAATTTGTGTATGTATGTACTCTCTATTGTAAAAATTTTAGAGATGCAGTAGCTTCTAGGAAAACATTTATAAGATAAGAAAACAGAAGGGAAATTATTTAAAGCTCTAATTCTCTGTGCAGTCCTCCAGTGCACCGTCTCTCCCCGCCTCTGTTGTTGAGTAATATAAGATACACTCAGCACTCACCGAGACGCCCCTCAGCGCAACAGTGATGGTTGTTGTTAACTTCTGAGGAGAGAGTTTTATCTCTTTCTGTGTTTTAATAATTCGCTGTTTGGAGGGTTATATGAGGAATGTGCTTCTCAGCCCCAGGAGAACTGCTGGCCTTGTCTTCCTGCTTTGTGATCAGAAAAACAGCTTCCATTTTAAATTAAGCAATTGAAAATCAATTAACCTCTAAAGCATGAACAGTCGATCCTCTAAGCAAGAGTTCTGCAAGATGATACAAGCATGGCTCATTTGAAGGTGATAGAAGTAACCTTTGGGTTGTTTTCTGGTACTTTTATTGCTCTTATTGCCAAAGTACCCATTTAAACTAGAAGTGATTGCTGCAGTTAGATAACCCACATTTGAACCTTGAATGATAACTCAAGTATTTGTTAAACTCTATGCAAAAAAAAGTATTTATTGGCTGGCTCTAGGCCATAATTTTACAGCTGCACAGGTCTGCAAAGAACAGCCTAAAGTACAGTGGAAGATATATGATAGTAAAATATACAGTTCTACATGTAATCTTGTAATCAATGTAATAAGCCAGTGAAATTCAAAGCTGCCCCTTCGTCGTGTTTCCTTTCATGCAAATGTGTACAAATGTAAAAATAAAAGACTAGTATTTTATGTCCCCTTTGTGAGTTCAGGTAACAGATATTGTTTTGGATTTAGTGCAATCCTTCAGCAAGCAACAGGTACTGCAAGGACAAAACTGGTGCAATAAACATTTGTGTGGAAAGTCATCCCTATTTAAAATTCTCCACTGATATCTGGGACCCACCCCAAATAAATGAGCGTTCAGTGTTCAAAAAGTCTGCTGGTGTCTCATAATATCATAACTGCGGGTGCTGTCTGCCAACTGTGGCTGTTTTTGATTAGAAGCAGGCCACGGGGGACTGAGCCAAGGTCCAGCTGTAGCAGGTTTGTGGCTGGGCTGGGAGATGGAGCATGGTGGAGGGCGGAGGGGTGCGGGGCAACAGGCCTGGCAGCGTCCACACCCAGGGGACATGCAAGATTGAGACCGAACCTTCTGCATGTGTAGGTTGCCAGATGTTCTCTGGACAAAATATAAAGCTGCCTAGCCCAGCAGGGGCTAGCCAAGAGAAAGCCAGTAGCTGTGTCTTTGTCATGGAATCCAATAGGCTCACATTGCTGGACTACCAGCTGTCAGTTTATGAGTTTTGGGTTGTCCCAGCAGGAAGCCGAATAATTTGGGAGCTTTTTTATTTATTTATTTTTGTCTGTACTGACTTATTATTGGTTATCTTGTTCACTCCATGTCCTCACAATACAAAGTAAAGAAGAAGAATATTTTAGACCGGCCTTCTTGACAGACTTCCCAAGTCTCACTGATCACGTAAGCTTGCCAAATGGCTCAGGAGTCACAGGAAGCTGCGAGCGCCACGTCATGTCGGACTGTGATCTTTGATCACAGATCTCACATTTCAAGTAAAAGGTCAGGATAATACCATCATGCCACTGTTGCAGTGTTGTCAGAAAGGTGTCAGAGTACAGGTTAATTGTTGAAAATATATTTCTTTTCTCCCTTTTGCAAATCTGTATTGCACAGAGAGCTAAATCCATGTGGAAAATACACGCAGCTTGCATGAAATAGTCGGGTGTCATTTTGTTTGTGATTTGTTGTATTCATCTTTTTTCTGTCTGGATGTCATATCTGAAATCTAGGATTGTGATTATGGTTGTTGTTTGTCTGCAGATGTGTCTATAATAGATCTGCACTATAGCTTCAATAATGAGATCGCTATCAGATAATGTCTGAATTCTAAAGATCAACATCCCAATATTGGACAATAATGTCAAGTAAACCCTGCTGACTGTCATCAGTGCAATGCTGCAGGGATGACTCCCAAATGGTTGTTACATTTTAGTTCAAATTAAGGATCCAAATAAAGAATACACAAGGCAGGTATAAAGAACAAAACTCTGGCTGTAATTAAAGCTGGTGAAAACAAGAAGATCAAATGAGGAATAACAAGCAGAAAAGGGAGAGACGAATAAACAAAAAGGTGTAGCAGTTCACTATATCTTAACAAAGATGTAAATTAAACTACTGTGTAGATTACCAGTGAGAATTTCAAGTTATTCAAGCACATTATTGTATTCACTGATTTGTTTTCTCTCAACCACGTTGCTGAGGGTCAAACCACATAAAAGAGGATGACAAATTGCAAGTAAATATGGAAATGTGGAAATAATCTGGTTCATTTGTATGCGTAACTTTTCCAGACTCTATGAAAGCATAGCATAGATCCATACATAGATTTTTTTAATTGTTCTTTTCTCTAGTGCTTTCATCCATTTGGGCTGAGTTTAGTGTTTCAGCAGTCAGTCGATTCAGCCACCATTTTCAACTACTACAACACTGGAAATTAGGAAAATTTTAAATAACAAGCCTCAGTGTGAAATAAAGTTTTATTTCCTTAATTATGCCAGCAATTTGAACAAAGCAAACTTGTGATGCAAACTTGGCAGAACAAAAGGGGAGCCTTTATTGAGGCTGATTAAATCTAAAACAAGAAATCCAAAAAAGGGACAAAACAAGGTTCAAAATCCAAAGGAATTCAGAACACTAGGAATTCCACGCATGTAAATAAATAAACTAAGTAACCCACACAGCCAATATACTAAGAACAACAGAGCAGGGACAAGAAATGTGAAGCTATGAACACATATGAGGTAATAAGGGAAGAAACACCCAGGTAACAAGAGACAGCTGAAACTAATCAGATAAAAGGGGAAACTGAAGAAATTACAGACAGGTACCTACCAAAATAAAATGGGAAGTGAGCTCCATAACTAAAGGAGGAAATGCAGGCACACTGATAAACTTAAACTAGGGCAGATGAAACAAATGGATGGGACAAGAAACATTGATGGAAAAGACTACACTTTGAAATAATCTGGAAATAAGAGTTCAGCATTGAACAGACTGAGGAAATTGATGAAGATAAAAAATATAAACAATAAGGAAACTTATAAGGAATCAAATGAGGAATCAAACAAATCCAAAAATATTTAATAATAAACAGAAGTTGAATGTCCAGAAAAATTAAAGTGTTGGGCAATGAAAGGCATGTAAAGCTTAGGATTTATGTGTATTCCTAGTTGTCCAACATCCTGATATCTCGTTGGATAACCCTGTCCCTCCCAGGGTGCAAAACTCCAGTAGGTGCTGAAATAGATTCCAGGAAATGTTCATACTTGGAAAAGACTATGCTCCTCAAATGATATGTGTTGCATTTATAAAAACTATCTTGAGGGAAACACAAAGATGTATGGCCTTGGCTCATCTATTGTTATTCATGACAACGGCTGGCTGCCAGCCACATAAAGTGTACATGCTAACTTCTTCTCTTTCTTCTCCCCTGCTGTATAAATACCACTATCTTCTTTGTAAATGTATAAGCTTAGACATCATATGGTATAGAAAGAGACAACACTATACTGGACTTATGCAGTGTGCTCTGAGGGACTTGTCAACTCCATTTGAAAGCCATGTAAACATCTTTTTTGGTTTGATTTAGCTGTCTGTACATGCTGTCTTGTCCTTGATATGTAGCATCTGTGGGTATTTGGATATCTAAGAGGAAGGAATAACCTTTGACTTGTGAAATCTGCTGCAACCTTCAGCCAGTAGACCTCAGGATTATCAAGAAACAGAAGATGCTCTTTTTAATGTCTTTGAAGAAACTGTTGGCCTGTGGTTCAATCGCCGGCTTAGTGTTCATGGAATTACTTTCACCCTGAAATGTTTACAGGGAGGTTATGTCCCAGTGAGGTGCAGCTGTGTTTGATATAGAGACTGGTAGTTTATGTTTAAGCTGAATGTCTTGCCATGAGAGCTCGTAGCCTATAGGTTATACTTGTACCACACATTATAGCACAGCAACTCGTGACTCCAGGAGCAGCTAAGTAGCAGATTTCACAAACAACAGCTGACCATACTATTGGTGTTGAGTAGTAGTTCACTAGTTGATTGTCATCTGTCATCTTCATCTGCATCTTGGCTTTCTATTTTCTCTTTAAGCTGTTGAGCAGTTATGTTGAACACAGTTTTACCCCTTTACTCCCTCACATGCTTCTTTGTAATCCACCAAATTCACAGTCTTTGCTTTTGTGCATAATTTCACTCACAGTCTTATCTACAGTAATTATGTCAGCCATGCTTTGTAGCCAGAACTGATATCTCTTACACTCACTGCTTCACTTGATAATGTCTCCTGGAAGGCTGCACAATCGCAGCCACAGTCTCTTTTGCGTATGAAGAATCAGTGCTGAATGTGTTTTAAAGTTGTTCTATTGTAGCGTACTTTTGCGTCACTTGTCGCCATGTATATCTTGTAGGTCATCTTCAGATTTCACTCACATTGCCAGGCATGAGTAATGGTGGTTGCTTTTGTCAATACCTCAGTGGTAGATACAGTCGCACATTAATATTCCTCTAATGTCTAGCTCCAGCTGTGCTCTTTTGGAACCTTTTGGTGGCTGTGAATTAGAAAGTGAACTCGCAAGTTACCTCTTGTAGCTTATTTCAAAGTGCTGAGACTGATCCTATTTATGACACCAGGTAAACAATTTTTTTTTTGCATCAGAAATCAGACATGAAATGGCAACAAGATACTGACTGAAAATTTTCATCACTTGTTATTGTTGCCAACCTGTGTACAAGACTGACTCGCTTGATCTAGGACCACTGAAGATCTCTTCTAGGCAACATCTAAGGTGTTTTGTAGCGCTATTTTAAATAGGTAATATCATTCAATTTCAGAATGAAAACAAAACTGCAGCAAAGTAAAAGTTTGTGGTTTCTAAAGGATAGAGTTCCATATCAGGGAGCAGTAACAGCTTATAGAACAATTTATTCAGAACAATTTATCGTTCTGCGTCCCATAAAGCTTTGAAACTGTCATTATTGAAATGCATCAGCAATGTAGCATGGAAGTCAGGATAGTATCTTTGGATTGTGATGGTAAACTGGGGCCAGGGTGTGTTCCAGCTGCAGGGGGAACACAGGTCCACACCAGGGTGTTGGACAGGAGAGTATTCCTGAATTGTTCCTCACATTCATGAGGAACATTGTCGTTTTCAGGTTATTGATATTGTATTTGAGGGTGTGTATTAGTTTTCCAAACCATTCTATGTGTGTTTTGTGGACGTGGAGAAGGCATTTGGAGCATCCCTCAGGGTTTCTTGTGGGAGGTGCTATAGGAGAATGTGATATGAAGCCTATTGTTGCAAGCTATTTGATTCCTGTACAATTGTAGCGAGAGTTTGCTTTACAGTAAGCCAAACCCATTCCCAGCGGGTGCTGGAGCTGCCTTTTGTCACCGGTTCCATTCACATTTATGGACAGACTTTCTACGTGCAACCAATGGATTAAGGGTGCTGGGTTTGGTGGCCTCAGGATCACATCTCTGATTTTTTGCAGATGATATGCTTCAGCTGGACACAACCCCCAGCTTGCACTGGGGTGGTTTGTAGTGTGAGTGTGAAGTGACTGGGATGCACTCTTGGTTGGGAATGATGAGCGGGATATTGACAGACAGATTGATATGGCATACCAGGATGTGGATGGAAAGAATTTCTACATGCAGCCAAGGGGAAAAATTGATTTTGATGGCCACAGTACGTCTTTCTTTTTGGCTTTTATTGCTGCCATCAAATTAAAAATGACCTTTTTTCTTTTTTCAACATTGCAATTTTTCTCAGTTTAAATATTTGATAGGTTTCCTATCTTCTATTGTGAATAAAATATGGATTTATGAGATCTGGAAATTTTCTGTTTTTATTAACATTGTTCAGATCTTTCCTTTCAGAATTGGGTTTGTACCTAATCAACTACTTTTGGTGGCATAATTTAACCGAATGGTCCTAAAAGGAAAAGAACATACTGAAAATTAAAACAAAGCAACCAGCTAGTAAAACAAATCTTCTAACCAGAAATTAAACCTATGTAAGCCTGTTTCTACCACTGAAAAAAAAGCTTGAAATTCACAGTTAATAAGTCGAAATTTTGAGTTATAGATGGCATTCTTTTAGTGGCAGAGAGTTAGAATTTTGAAATTTTGAGTTAGCGCTCTCAATTAGGAAGCTTTAGAAGGATGTAATTTCCTTGTTACCAGATGCCGCAGATGCGTTCACACTCAAAATTGGGTAGTGACAGCATCATTGAGCTACCAGTGTATAGCAATGTGAACAAATATGTGCCAGGTTCTTCAGCTTTAAATGCCCTTAAGCAAATTATAACTGTATAAAAATGTCTATCGGTGTGAATCAATGTGCTCATGTCAATGGGCTCATTTGCTTTCTACTTCCAGGTAATAATGAAATGACATATCGTCAAAGAGCTTCCTGATTTGCAGAGCTAACTTAATATTTCAAGTAATTTTCTCTAAATTTCAGCGTATTAATCAAAAATCTGCTTACATATAAACCTCCTGGTTGACAGTCACCACTGTTGCCTCCTTATGTTGGCTTTGTTGCACTTTGTTGTCTAGTGTCCCATACAGAAAGTCAACAGCATTCAGCAGCTTGAAGGTCCCAACCTCAGCATCTCAGATTAAAGTCAAACAACTGAAGTGACGACCAATGAGAGCAAAGGATATTTGCTGACTGGCCGATGAGAAGGAGGCAAATACATGACATGGTAAACTAGGGAAGCGGTATCTGGAATGTCCATTAGCAAACAACGTTTAGCTACCAAGTGATGTGCCATGATCGAATCATTAAATGTGTCCAGCTGCAGTTTCCACACAAACACAAAACCGTCCAACACCATCACCCTCTTCTGTCCCCTTTCCCTTTACTGCATCCGTACTTCAGCACCCACTTTAGCAATGAATTAAAAAGAGCATAAACATGATGTAAGGTCAGGACAACCTGATCTGTTATCATGGTTGTTTCTAGCTATATGAGCAGTGAGCGCAACAGTTTATCTGGCTTACTGATCAGTGCTGATCAGTAGAGGTGAGTGACTGTGGGTTTTGGATAGAGATGCAGAATTTCGCTATGATTTATTTATTTTTTTTTTTCAGAGAAACCTACAAACAGATAGATTCAACAAGGTGCTTGAAACATTCTTCAGAGATTCTGGTCCATGGTCACATCATAACATCACACAGTTGTTGCAGATTTGTCAGCTGATGTAAATCTCCACATCCCAAAGGTCCTCTGTTCTGGGTTGGTTTATCCAGTGGGTATTCTGGTCATGTACCCAGGGGCCGACGCACAGCTGGGGGCCCACATAAAAGGCAAATAAAAATAACTTTTTATTCTCTTAAACAGCTTAAACTTCAGCTCTTGAATTCATATATTATCATGTATTATCCATAATGATATCGTGGGTAGAATACAGTAGTCTGTATTTCACTTCCCCCTTTCCCCCTTACAGTGCTGAGATTTGTGTTCTCTGCCAAACCCAATTAACTACTTTTTCAGTCAGATTCAGTACTTCCAAAATGAATAAAAGAAGCAGAAATTAACAAAATTAATTGAATTTGTTTAATCATTTTTTTTGTTCAACCAAATCAGATGAAAACATTGCAGTTAACTTTCAGTTTGCTGAGACAACTTTCATGGAGCTGATCTGGAGGTTAGCTGTAGCAGCAGCTCACAGGCTCAGTGTATTACTGACCTGATAGTGGTTAAATCTAAGTGAAGGAGTTAGCCTTTCACCATCAATGAAGGACCTGCTGCTCTTCACAACCAAATAAGTGAGTTCACAGGCAATATTTCTGCTTTTGCAACTTTTTAATATAACTCTCTTTTTTTCTTTTATTCCCTTCCTACATGGACACATCACAAAAGTGCTTTTCCCAAGAAAACATTCAACCTGAACTTTAAACCTTGTATATTTACCTGTGCATTAATTATTAGCTGAACAGTCATCAGGGAGTAGGACTATGAAAAAGTTCAACAGCTCGAGGGAAAGAAGTTATACAAGAGGTGAGGAAAAACAGGAGAATGTCAGGGAGACAGACACAAAGAGAAACAGGAAGAAGACATCTGTGTGTGTGTTTTACCATATTATTATAGTGTTAACCCTATAAATATTGGCTGCTTTTTATTTATTTAATATGAATGTGACTTTTAGTATAGTTGTGATTTTAATTTTTTATAGTGGATATAGTGCTTTCCATTCATAAATATTCTGTGTACATGTATGCATACATTCCTGTGTAATTCCTGATTAAAGTAAAAAAAAGAAAAGAAAGAAGAAGCATGATCATAAAAACAAACTGGTAGGAGGGTCACCAAGCATTTGCACACAGGGATCTGTAACTTGATAATGTGGGCATGGGTCTACTGTGTTGAGATCTGGTGATATTTGCGTAAAGTGAACTCATTGTCATGTTCAAGAAACTACTAAGCTTTGTGACATGTGTAATCCTGCTGGAAACAGCCATCCAAACATGGTTACAATATGGTCATAAAGGGATGGACATAGTCAGCAACAATAATTAGCAGACTGTGAGGTTTAAGCACTCCTCAGGTGGCACCTCGTGGGGTCTTCTGCTGCTGCAACCCATCTGCTTCGAGGGTTGATGTGTTGTGCATTCAAAGGTGCTCTTCTGCATGCTGTGGTTGTAATGAGTGATTAATTGAGCTACTGTTGCTTTCCATCTCGAAGCACTCTGGCATCAACAAGGGATTTTCACCCAGAGAACTGCCACTGACTGGATAGCTACAATTTTTCAGACCATTTTCTGTAAACCCTAGAGATGGCTGTGTAGAAAAATCCCACTAGATCTGCAGTTTCTAAAATACTGACACCCACTGGCTCAAAGTCATTTAAATCTCTTTTCCTCCCCCTTCTGAAGCTCAGTTTGAACTTTAGCAGGTCTTCCTGATCCTGTGTAGGCTTAAATTCGCTGAGTTGTTGCCACGTGACTTTGTGAAATTTGTGTTAACAAACAGCTGAACAGGTGTACCTAATAAAGTGGCTGGAGTGTGTGTGTGTGTGTGTGTGTGTGTGTGTGTGTGTGTGTGTGTGTGTGTGTGTGTGTGTGAGTGTGTGTGTGTGTGTGTGTGTTTT
>VUQG01045201.1:261743-298970 GCA_015106755.1 Etia nguti | reverse complement strand
TCTTACAATGCTGTGATTGCAGCCATTCCCCAACTCTCTGTAAATGGTACTCATGGCCATTGATCAGTGGGCTTTGATCAGTGGGTTTTGGTCAGTGGTTGTTGATCAATGGTCATGAGAATTTGCATAATTAAGATTAAGGAACTGACCTCCCAGCCCATTGTTCCTTCAGTGGGCTGGTTTCAGTCGTTATGCAAATGTACTGTTTATAAGATTGGGGAAACCTGCAGTCAGCTGAGACTGAAGAAGTCACTTGGATGAGTGACGAAACGTTTCTCCCACAAAACGCTACGTCCAGATGAACAGAATCAACTTTTGGAGATTAATTTCTTTGGAAACTTTATCCCATCACTTGATCCCAATTCAGTTATTACTTCAGTCTTTTAAAAAAAAAAAAAATTACTCATTCGAACCTTCATTTATAGAAAGCTTATCAGTTTTGTTAAAACTCCTGGTCCTTTTCTCCTCTCCCTTCCATGTCATGTTCCAGGATGTAAACAGTGTTGCCGTGTCACCCAATGACAAGCTGCTGGCTTCAGGTTCCCAGGATCGCACAGCCAAGCTGTGGTCCTTGACGGGGGAGGGAACGGTGGGCCTGCTTGGGGTGTTTCGGGGCCACCGTCGTGGCATTTGGGCCGTTTGCTTCTCTCCTGTGGACCAAGTGCTGGCCACCACCTCTGCAGACGGCACAGCCAAGCTGTGGAGCCTGCAAGACTTCAGCTGCCTCAAGGTGGGACATTTACTGTGCATGTGTCGGAATCACAGCAATCTCGTGGTGTTGCATAAAAGTAATTATGTTCAGACATTAGTGAGTTCTAATTTTGTAGCTATATTGCTTGTTCTTACTTCTTCTTCTTCTTTTTTTAAAGACGTTTGAGGGTCACGATGCATCGGTTCTTAAGGTCATCTTTGTGAGCCGAGGCACTCAGCTGCTCACCAGGTAAACGCACCAAACACAAAACCAAATGCACGCCCACGCTGCAGATTAATTTGAATGTTCAATCCAGACTCAATCCAGGCCCATTTCTTTATTTAATTTTTCTCCAAAGAGCTGGGCTTTCTTTTAATTTTTAGATGTGGTCTTAAGCAATAGTTCTCCAGGCTTTCTAAACGTCATTCAAAGGTTTTCTCTGGACATTGGCTCAATTTTTTCAGTTCAATCCTTGTAGCTGACCATTTCAGGAAAATGTTTTTTTTCTTTTCTTATTTGTAAAGTCACTTGACACTGACCTATGAATCATTCAAGCATAAAACGACACCTAACTCATACTTATATCTAATAGATAACAGACAACCTATATAATACCACATGTTAAAAAAAAAGAAGTACTTTTGCACCAACAAGATTATTTCCAAAGTGCTATGAGCTGAAAACTTGCTGTGGTGTGCAGTGAGTCCTTAAAAAAATTGAGGAAACTGGACAAGTGGAGGACAGAAGAATCTATCTACAGCAGATTTGCAGTACCTGAAAGTCATGACGATACGGGGGGGGGAGGGAAAAATTCAGCAAATACGTGACACAGGACCTGTGAGATGCACTGGCCTTTCAGTTGATCCATCTACTGTTCACCGAAGTCTCATCAGAAACGTTCACTGGAAGGGTAGTTGTCAAGAAGCCATTTTTAAGGAAGGGAAATGGGGAGAAAATGACAACGTTAAGCCAAATTACACGAGAACTGGACTGTAAATCAGTAACATCAGGTCTGGTGGGTTCACTCACATGTTTTGGGTCATATTGATTTAAAAAAAAAATTTTTTTAACTTGTCTCGTAAATCGTGGTCATACGATGTT
This sequence comes from Etia nguti, assembly GCA_015106755.1. Classification (NCBI taxonomy): domain Eukaryota; kingdom Metazoa; phylum Chordata; class Actinopteri; order Cichliformes; family Cichlidae; genus Etia; species Etia nguti. The sequence continues at coordinate 297,178 of VUQG01045201.1, read as the reverse complement.
TCAGAAAGGAGGATCACATGTGATAAACACATTGGTGAATGACTTGTAATAGATAAATCATTGGGCAGTGGTTTCACTGATGGGTGGTCTGACTGTGGCAACAGCGGATACGCTAATTTCAAGGCTTCAAAGCATGACTGTGGAAACCCAACCCGATGGCAAAATGGTAGCTATGTCAGTTTTTCATGCTGTGTCTGGTTTCCACGCAGTAATTAATAAAATTTTTATTGTTTTCCGTAGTGGCTCCGATGGTTTAGTGAAGCTGTGGACCATCAAGACCAATGAGTGTGTGAAGACACTGGATGCCCACCAGGACAAAGTGTGGGGTCTCCACGCCAGTCGCAAAGATGACAAGATGGTTACTGGCTCAGCGGACTCTAACATCACCGTGTGGTCGGTAAGTAGCATTTGGCTGCTAGCCTCCAGTTGGATAGCCCTTAAGAGGTATTCAGTGCACATCTTATCTAGCTGGTAATGTTTGCTGATTTATTTATTTTTTGTTTTTTATCACTTTCTGTGTTTTAAAAAATCTGTGTTCAGTAGATCAACAGTGTTCTCTGTTGTGCACATCTAGGATGTGACTGAAGTAGAGCTGGCAGAGGAGCAGGCGAAGCAGGAAGATCAGATACTCAAGTAAGTTACACACGACACCTCTGGCAGCAAAAAGAGGGATTTACTGTTGTAGAGCAGGCACACCTGCACCATCCGTCCTCCTCTTCACTCCGTCTGCAGGGGTGGACAGACACTCTTTGTCAAGCTTTTAGGCTTGTTGAAAGGACCACTCAGTGTCACTCAGACATGATCTGCTTCTGTTTTGACATCCTGTCTGTCAACAAGTCCCTCGGATGATTTTTGTGATTTGCTTGGCTGTGGAGGTTCACAGGTCAAAGCTGTCAGTAAAGTATGAGTGTAGGAGTGCGTGCTTTGGTATTCTGATAAGCACAAAAGACTTTAGGGTTTCAGGTGTGCAGTGTGTGAAACGATAAAGAATTTATTTCTGCATTAAATGTTCATTTGTACTTTTAAAGAGTGCAAATTCTTGCTAAAGTAGCTTTGCATGATTCCCACCGGCCCACAGTTCACCAACTATCTGAAACAATCATTTTTAACTCCTTTCTTTTGAACTTTTAACTATATTTTTATAGGTTTTACGGCTTTCCCTACTCACTGCCCACCCTAATTTCCAAGTAATTGATAGAGAAAAGAATAAATGAGAGGAAAGTTCCTATTTTTTCATTAGTGAGTCCACGGTAAATTAACAAAAACTTTATTTTTTTTTCATAATTACAGGACAGTCTGTGCAGTGAGCTATAATAACTTTTTCTGTTATGATAGGAAAAAAACAGGCCTACTGACTGGTCAGGGGGTCTCTGAACATTTATTTCTTTTCTTTTTTCTACAATCATTAACAAAAAGAGTCCAATTTGAATTTTACTGAAATAAATATCAGCACAGTTGTTGAATTAATGGGAAGTAAACATCAGTGATCGCTATACAAATTCCCAGCAGTATGCACAGGTGTGTGCGCGTGTGTGTGTGTCTCTGTGTGTGAACCCACACCTGTGTGTTTGTTGTGTCTGAAGGCAGCAAGAGTTGTCCAATCTGCTCCACGGGAAGAAATATCTGAAGGCCTTGGGTCTCGCCATCTCACTGGACCAGCCTCACACCGTGCTCACTGTGATTAAAGGTACCAACTCTGTCAGACAGGTCTTTCACACTTTGGTCTTTAGTGTCTAACTTTGATTAGTTGTGTGCATGTAAAGTCCTCCTTAGCAAATTAGATACGCAATCCACGCCTGTCCTTCAGCTTTTCACCCGTGGTTATCTCGAATGTTCTCATTTGTCTTTCCCTGACGGCTGGTCTGTTTTAAACATAGAGTCACTCAAGCACTGATGCATGCAGCTCTGGCAAACAATAAGTCTGTGAACATAAAAACACCCACCTGGTTTCTACGCTCATTCTCTTTTGTTCGGTGACACGTAGTTAAAACTGCAGGAACATTTTGTTAATCTATTATTTTGGACTTGCTGCGCTACTTATTCGTGATAAATACAAAACAAACACATTTCTTCTGCAAAGTAAGAGGAATTCAAACGCTCAGGTGTCTCATAGAAGTGGAAGAAATGTCTTGTTTTTGTAATAGCAATGCTCATTAATCACACCACGTTTGATTGGCTTCCACAGAGGGAGTTTTTTAGTTCATCTGGTAGTTTAATCCTTCCACTGTTTAAAGTATGATTTAAACACGGCAGGATAGTTGGACAAAAATAAAATGGTTCATAGTTGGTGTGGGAGTACAGTCAGGTTTCACAGTTAGTTTGGAGGTGTTTTCACTTCACTGGCTGCAAGTTTTTGTTTTTTTGAGAGATCACGACATTCAGATGGCACCAGGCAAAACTGTGCCATTGCCAGGAACAGCTGAATGGATGGTCTCTGGGGAGAGTTTGCTGAGTCCATGTATCAGACCCTGTATGAACAGACTGTCTGCTGACTCTGACTGGTTGTCCCGTGTTGCTTCCAGCGATCCGTGAAGGGGAGAATAGCTCCGAGCTGTTGGAAAAGACGGTGCTGAAGCTTCGACAGGATCAAAGAGGTAGCATGTTAAAAAGAGAGTGATTGCGTTTTTTACACGATACCAATACCTGTCATTTCAGACAGTAATAAGAGAAGTTTTTTTTTTCTTTCTTCTGTTTCCTCGATCCACTCAGAGTCACTTCTGCGCTATTGTGTGGTGTGGAACACCAACGCCAGGAACTGTCTGTATGCCCAGGCTGTCCTACAGGTGCTCCTCACACACCTGCCGCCCGAAGAGCTGCTGCAGTACCAGGGAGCCCGATCACACCTTGAGGGCCTCATTCCATACACAGGTTAGCAGGGGGGACGAGTGTTTTGACGAACAGAGACCAAAACTACATCAGATTTGAAACAAAGAAAAGCTTTTACTCTGATTATTTACTCAAAGTGGCCACAGATTGATCTAAATTTTAGAAACACTTGGAAACATACAAATGAGTGCCTCGTATACGGAATACAACATTAGAATTAAAGGTATAAAACTGGTATAGCTTACTAAATTAAAGATAAATTCCAACCTGGGGGAAGGCTTGTGTGACAGTGATGTGATTGAAACAGGAGAGAGATAGATATATACATAGAGAGAGAGAGATATATAGACAGACAGATCTCGACCGACAGAGCTAGAGATAGACATCGATAGATAGATATTGGCACATTTCCCACAGCAACAGAAAGCAATGACAAGAATCTGCGAGGTGTGACGCTTTTCTTGTAGCGTTCTGTGAAAATTAGGTGTGTGTAATGTTCAGCCAGACAGTTATGTAACGACTTCAGGCTGCAGGGGTTTGATTGTAGCATGTGGCTAACTAGAGAAACTGCATAAAGAATAGAAAAAAGGATGTTTTGGTCTTTATGCCATGTTTATTAAACATGATATACATGAGTACAATCATTTTTCCTACATGGAAAAATAACTGTTGTAAATTAATAGACTTTTTTTACTTATGTATGTATGTATTTATTTATTTATGATCATTTTCCCCACAGAGAGACACATGCAGAGGATTGGGCGTCTGCTGCAGGCCTCCATGTTCTTGAACTACATGTGGCAGAAAATGAGAGTTGCTGGAGCGCCGTCCAGGTGAGACTGCGCTCCGAACGCTTTGACAAATCGCCGCGCTGAATGTTGACTGAATCCCGGCGTTTACGAAACAACACTAGCACCTTTCAAATATGGACTCTCGTGCTGCTTGTTTGTGGTTTCAAAGCAAATCGACCAGTTATATTAAAGGGAACTTTCCCCAAAAAATCAGATTTAAGTTTGTGTTTGTTTGTTTTTTTTTAATCAAATTAGAGTGAAGAACTGCTGACATCAAAAATTATCTAAATGAGGCATCAACTTTTAACAGCATATTTGACTGTTAGGCTCTCCAAATTTAGTGCAGGAGCAGCCTTAAATGATAGCTGGAAACATGCTCTGTGTAATTAGCTATGTGAGGTTATTAAATGAAAATATTTTTAGTTTGTCAGCCTAATTCATGCTATTATATCCTCTCCAGCATGGGCCAAGATGAAGATATGGATACGACACCTCTGGCACAGGCTCAGCCTTTCTTTGTGATCGACAAGGAGAAAAAGAGCGGCAGCGACGAGAGACGAGACGAAGGCAACGACAGCGACAGTGAACAAGACGAAGATCCAGATTCCTCTGTTGAAGATGAAGAGGAGCTCGAGGATGTCAGTGCCACCAACAAAGCCTCCACCGACAACGGGCGAGTAGAAAATGGAGCGAGCCCCAAAACTAACGGTAAGCACCACTCTGAAAGCGAGGAGAGCTCTGAAGAGGAAGACCAGGAGGAGGAAACAACAGTTAAAAAGACAAAAGTTCTCCCAGTTTCTTCGGCTCAACAGTGCCAGACTTTTGCCAGCTGACAGGAATCGCTTCTGAAACAATAGGTTTACTTATCTCAGATTATTGGCAGCTGGAGACAGCTCAGACGTGAAATGATAACATTTTTTAGGACAGCTTCTCAACAAAGACTTTGAGTCTTGTGCCAAAGCATCAGCTCCTCCATACAGATTTTAATGACCCTGATTTCTTCAGACAAAAAAAGAGGAAAAGGGGACGTACAGGAGGAGGAAACCTGGACCATCTTCACACTCACCACATGCCACTGTGTTGTTCTGCAGTAGTGCAATGTCCTGATCTACCAGCTCACCTAAATGAACACACTTTTATGTAACCCAGACAGAAGTTTCCTCATATAACGGTGGAGTATTTTGTTTTTTTCAAAGAAGTTATGAATGCGAATGTTAATAAAATAATGTTTGATTTAAAAGGAGTCGCATTTTTATTAAAATCAAATATCTACAAAGGGAGTAAATTAAATTTGAACCCATCACATTCACTTGATGCACAGGCGTAGAAAAAAGTGTTCTGATGAATGTGTGTCAATAGGTGAATGATGCATGTTTTATAAAGTGCCTAAAATGCACAAGAACCAGTCCACCTACCATGTGAGTGAGCGCAAGCGTGAGTTTTGGTTTCCTGGCAGGCTTGAGATGAGGACTGCAGTTCCTGAGGATTCGCGCTCAGCATGGAAAACAGCTGAAAAATGTCCTTTCGTTTTGATAGAGCTTTATCTTCCTGGTTCATCCAGGTTATTGCAGCACAGCCCCCTGAAAGTTTAAAACAAGCTGAAGGTATGAAATGAAAAGCAGGATGTCTGAAGGTGTATTATTAGTTACATTACGGGAAATGTCACTCTTGAATAAACCAGCTCAACTAGAGTTTTAACATTAGGTTTACTTCTTGATTCCAAGAGTCAACTATCGTGCTTTTAATGACAGGTGAAACCGGCGCTCTTGGAGGAAACCCAAGCAAGGGCAAGATTGTCCTCTGAGCCTCTAATTTTATGGCATTCAAAACCGAACTGCACCATTATCCTTCTAACTTCATGCATTGTGAACAAGGTTTAGGTGTGAAACATGCCAAAACAAACCCCAAAATGCTTTTATTTGTTCTCAGCTACTCGGTAACACGAGTGCATCCAGATCAGATAACGAAGTGTGTGTTCTGTGTTGAGTATCCACGCACGCACGGCAGGATAGACTGCAAAGGTTTTTCAGCAGGAATTTAAACAACTTCCACACACAGGTATGCAGACAAACATTTACTTTTCCTGGAGTCAAAATGAGCAGATGAGCCACCGTTTGTGGAATCTACACAGACTAAATGCATATAAGGCACAACACAAGGCTTCTGGTATGGAAAATAAAACAAGGCATGTAAAATGATCAATTAGTCAAAGTGGTGATGATACAGGAGCTATCACATATTCATCTAATCATCTAAACACATGAACAGTTCTTCTGTACTTTTATAACACCAACAAAGATAAAAAAATAAAGCTTTATTCTTCATCGGCTGATGATCGCAGCTTGTGTGGGTGACAGAGCACCTTTTGCTGCATTCTTGCGGGTGACAGAGGTACACCGGGAGAGGATCTCCTGGGCGCCCGGTCTGGGTGGCACCTTGGGTATTTTGGGTGATTTGTAGAGCGCGGGATCAGAGACACTCGAGATCAGCCTCCCCCCTGGGCCGCTCGTTGGGCTGAGGGTGTTGCTCGACCCCGGTGGAGGCGTGCGGCTGAGACGCAGCTGTTCATCATTGGCAGTGGGGCTCAGGTTCAGGGACGAGTTAAAGCTGGAGTCGTCGCTGAAGCTGAAGTCGGTGCTGTCGCTCATAAAGCTATCCTCACTATCCTCCGTCTGACTCCTGGAGAGGACGCGTTGTTCATCCTCTCCATCCATCTCCACCTTGATCACGGGCAGAGGAGGGTGAGAGGGAGAGGTGGATGAAGTGGAGACATCGGTAGCAGCACTGGTGCTGTTTGCAGGAGGTTGTTTAGACAAAACCTCAAGAGACCTAGACCTCTGCTTACTCTCCGGCTGGACCAGGAGATGCGACAAAGACCTCATGGGGGGATGTTGCATCAGGCTTCCTTGGGAGAGGCTCTGTTGGGAGTGCTGTTCCAGGTTCGAGGAGGGAATGAGAAGGGAAGCGTGGCTGCGCTGATCCAGGTGATGGGAAGCATTATGAATATGAGAGTAGCAATAGGGCTGTAGTATCATGGTGGGAATGTAACCCATTTTTCCACTGGATCTGTTAGATGACAAGAATGAAGAAATCAAATCATTGAAAACTGAAAGTTATGCATCAAATAAGACATCATTCTTTTATTTCCACATACATACTTTAACATGTTCGGCATTTTGTGCTACTTTAAGCCAAGACAACCAATGTTATTAAAGAAATCCAGTTAAATCAGGCTGTGCTACAGTACAAAATTCTGTTATCCTTTTTTTTTTTAAACTGGGAAGAGATTTACATTTCTTTTTCAAAGGACGCCCATGAAAGGAAGTTACCATGAAAACACAAACAGTCATTAACTGTCTGTGCTTAAAATAGATTATTCATCTAATTTGTGTTGCCTCTGCTGACTGATTGACAGGGCAGTGATACTCACTGAGCCTCTTTTCTTTTATCAGCTATTCATCGTTGCGTCCTAATGTTCATGCAACCCAACCTGTGTTTCTGGCTTTTTGGCAGTCCCAGAGACATCTCTGGGTGGCTGCAACTCTCATGGCTTGCAAGAATCCATAACAAAATAACTTGATATAAAAGTTTCAGCCCAGGTTAAAATACCTGACGAGCCACCAGCCATTTTCAGACTTCTGCAGGACTTCCACCACTGCACCAATGGTTACGGTCACCTCGTCAGTATTGGTGGCCTTGTAGCTCTTGACTGCAGTGTAGAGTGCTCCTGGAGAGAGAATGAAGGATTATAAATAATGCTGTCCAGTATGAATGATATTCACTGAATAAGGAAATACATAATGAGAGTGCAGCGTCGTGAGAAAGGGTACAAGAAAAACTGTAGCTATGTGTACCTTTTTCAGGAATCTCATCTATCTCCTCATGATCTTCATTATCATCATTTGTCCTCTCCAGATAGGGTGCAGGAAACCAGGACACCCGCTTGTCTTCAGTCTCCACCAGCCACCATCCTGAATCACCAGAAACATGCATTATACCGCTCACATTTGAGTTATCCATGTTACCTGACTGAAAGCTGTTGGCTCACCTCCTTTGTCTTTAATGACCACATCGAGTTTGTCACCCTTGGCCACTTTGAAAGGTTTGTTCTTGGAGTCTTTGGTCTCATACGGGGCGACACACGTGTATGCTTCTGTGATAAACGGCTGGGTCACTTCACCGGCGTTTGCACGCAGTCCTTCGCTTCTGAGTTCATCCTCCGGGGGCATGATCATGATGCTGAGGAGGAGACGCAGGATAGTTGGAAGAGCAACACAGCCGTGCACAATGTCAGAGTCATGCATTCATCTTGCATTATACATATTTATTTATGTACTTGTGCAGTCAGAAGGTTGAACCTGTAGATCCATGATTTTGCAAACGTGACAATTCCCAAATTACATCTGTGTGGGTAAATGTTTAGCCATACCCGTTTTTGGCAAAGTCCGGCTGCAGGTCCTGCTCTTTAGGGTTCAAGAACTGGATGAGGTCTGCAGACTGGGACACTCGCTGGTCACAGGACAGGACTGCATTGCAATATTTCTGCAAATATTTCAGGCGCACCAGTGACTTGGTTGGGGTCTTCCCTCGACTCTTTCGCTTCATCCTTCCCTCTGAAATCCCACAGGATGATTTTACTTACAATCATATCAGTCTGTAAGTAAACGGTGCGATTCTTGTAAAGCAGCAAGTGTGGTCTACATAACCCGGACATACCTCGAAATCTGGGGACGATTCTATCAGATTTTCTTCGTTTGTTTGCAGGTGGGAATGCTTTCTTCAGTTGTTTCTGTTAGAAATAATTTGGGTAACAAACGCGGCCATTAAAAACAAAAGTTACCTGGATTTGTGCAACTTGGAAAAAACAAAAGAGAGAGAAGGTGTTTTATACTCACGTGCATTTTCATGAATTCTCGAAAATGTCTGTAAATCACAACATTGCTCTCGTCTGACCAAAGCACACAAGTCTTGTAAAACTGGAAAAGAAAGTGCAGCTTTTCTCACGAGAGGTACGCATTTTAATTCATAAAAGTACCCACTCTTAAAACCAGGCAAGAAAAAAATCCTGTGGTGCTTACTTTAGTCTTTTCCTTCTGCAGTACTCCAACTAGATGGATGCTGATGGGATACCGCTTAGCCTCCATAATGACAGCACAGATGGGCGCTTGGGAGCAGCAGTGAAACTAGCTCAGCCTTTTCCAGGTATGTGACTGAAGCAGTGAGGCTCTGCAGGCGAATTTATGCTTCCTCCACCGGACCAGGTGTGGCTGTGGTTTACGTAGGCAACCAGAGGGGGAAAATCTGCAGTTGTGTACATGCTGGAAATTCTTGCAACGTAGCATTGTTGCATATCACACAAAATATATAGAATTTACTCCTGATTTTCTCTCTCGCTCTTTCACACACACACACACACACACACATGGACACACACATAGAGTTGTGTTTCCATGACAGTGACTTACATTCATTTACTGGAGACTTTGTCTAATCCAAATGTGAAGCTAAATGTTAATGTTGTTTGACAATATCTTGTGTGATGTTTTGTTCTGTGTAGCACTCATTATTTGCAAGATGAAAAATTTTTTACAAGAAGAAGAAAAGTAGAATAAGCATACAAATGATAAAAAAAATATTTTTTTTATATATTAGAGGATCAATTTACATGATCATGAAGATAATGAACGAGCACAAATGACACATATGGTGTAATGAAAAGAATGACTAGTATTTGTAACAGTAGCATTGTTAGTTCGATGTGTTACTTTACAAAGAATACCGAGAATACAGAGCTCCACTTCTTTTAAATCCATACAGCTTTGATTCTGATATATAAATATAGATTTGTTATGCAGGCCTATGAAAAGTTTTTATATAGGATTTCTATTTTTTGCATGTGTAATTATTGGATTTCCTGTTGGTCTAAAATCAGACAGACCATAAAGTATAGCTGCAGACAGCTACTCATAACTTATTTCTTAAGAAAGAAACCACCATTGTTAAAGCTAGATAAGGAAGTTAGCGGGAAAAAAAATTACATCTCTTGCCTTCTGTGGGCCGTAAATATTTCTTCCTCTCTTCTGAGGAATTTTGATCTGTAGCACGTAGGCCACCGTGGTGACATTTTCTGTTCTTTGATTGCCATCAGCAGCCTGCGGATAACCCCCAAAGTAAAATATTCATTTAGTCTCTGCCTATTTCATTCAGGTAAATCTTGTTTTAAAAAAAAGAAAGAAAAAAAAAAAGCCACACTGTTGGTTGAACTGACGCAGCTCAACTTAGATATTTTATTTTGTCTTAGCATTCAACACTGAAAGAAAAACTAGAAGATCAAACCAGTGAAATGTTTAACCATGCGAAACTCTTTGATTTGACCAAGTCTTGATAAATAGCTTTCCCATGGTCACTGTGATATAGAGTAAACATTAGTGACCGTTTCCTCATTCAGTGCAGGCTGAAACAGAGGTGACAAACAATGGGTAACTTTATTGACTTACTTTTCAACACTTACAGCATGTTGGAGGGACTACAAAGCTGGACTCTTTTACACAAACAGCTAAACAACAGTGCCGATGTCAGCTGAGATAGTCATAAGAGAAAATCAGTTTGGTTTCTGTGGTCAGCTACTGACATCTACTGCTAGTTGCTGTGATGTGTGATCCAGACTGTACCAAGTAATCTGTCTGTTATTCTAAAACACTCTTTAAAGAAGAGCCAACCACACAAACATGTATCAAAGTTATATTTATTTCTCCTCACAGCAGAGTTATAATACACCATTTTTCATAAAGCAGGGTTTCTCTGTCAGGACTTAATTACAGACTCCGAAATATTTCTTTTACATTGCACATTTTACAGTTTTTTGTAATTTTTATTAATCATGTAACAACAAGAGTCATTAAGATTGTAATATCTGCGATCTACTCGCTTGAGTTAAAAGACTGTAGTGTGAACAGCAATCGCACATCATATCAACTTATACCCGAGGACTGAGCTTTAGCTTAGCCAGATAACACACAATTTCTCTCATATTAGTAAATGTTCATGATTTCTTTCAAATAAAGCAACAACAAACTAGTCACCCATCTTAAAAATAACAAAAGGAGCATTACATTTAAAATTGTAAGGCAGCAGGTTTTTCCCTAAAGCATCAAAGGAGGTTTTATTCTTTCTCCATCACGCTTTCACAATCACACACAGGTGCTTTTAAACATTACAGCAACACATTACTTGATTCTCCAATTTGTTACACCGCACATTCAGAGCGCTGCGTTCATTTTCCTTCGTTAAATCTGAAGTTTTCCAAACTCCGGCCAGAAATATTTTACTTGGCACAAAAAAAACCAAAACAAAAAAAAACAAAAAAACTTCAATCTCAACTAGATTATGGGTCACTGGTTACAGTTGCTGTGCTTCAGGTTGATGGTTAGTATAATTAGCCCCCACTACATTTTACTCCTGATTTAAAATAAATAAATCACCCTTAAACAAAAGTGATCTGAAAATTAAAATGAAAACAAAAATTAGGTGGTGTAAGAAATTCGACCCATTATTAATCTTCGGCTTGCATAGATAAACACTTTACAAAGTTGAGAGGATTTCTCAAAAAACTGCAGCTTTTTACAAACAAGCTTTTCACTCATTTCCAGCTCATCTGTATCCATTAGGATTACTACATACATATTGCCTGAACATTACAGCAGCATACCATCCCTGATCGTACAGAACCTGCATAAAAGCTCTCATGCATCTCTGCTTGTGGCGTGTCTAACTCATTAATCATCACAGGTCCTCAAAGATTTTGTATCTTTCAAATAAGATAAATATTTTAAGCTTTACTCTTTTTTTTCCCCCCCCCCCAACTCTTAAAAGCAACACTTTGTCTTAACAGAAGCAAATGGAGGAAATCTGTTTTGAACTACTGAGGAAAAAATTTTACAAGTGCAAAAAAAATATTTCAAATTTTCAATCTGCCGCAGCAACTGTGAGAAAATTCCACAGTTGCTTGTATCTCACAGATCTTCCTTACAGTTCTTCATCTGTGCCTTCTTTCCATCAGTCCAGCAGAAGAGTGTCTGACCAGCTGTTATTTTCCACGCCAGTGAGGAAAACGGGTCACCTCCATTCTTGGCATTAAAGGATTCTCCATCCCGTTTAAGCACAGGGCAGTATGAACCCTCTTTTATGTCACTCCGTATCCTGCACAGCCATGTCACCGAAATTCATAAATAGGCATACTGTGCTCTCGAATATGGTTCAGGCTCAAAGACTGGTACCTGCAGAAATTACGTTGGAAAAACACAACCAACCATCAGACATGTGTTAATGTGAAAAGTGCAAACTTGAGGTGTTTTCACACATGAACTCCAGATAAGGTTGGAAGAATCTCATCCAGGCATCGTCCGAGAAGCCCTTCCTCACATCAGATGAGGTCTCGCCAATGTGCTTCCTTTATATTCTCAGGCTCCAGCTAAAGTAACATGCCTTCTTTTACCACATTTGCACTTCATGGGTACTTTAAGACTCCGAACACTTAGATTTTTTGCAAATGGGGCAGATTCAGTTTTACTTTGAAAAAGGAAACAACTGGCAAAGAGAGAGACTTCTGGAAACACATTCCTGATAGGATCTCATCTGCTGCAATAATTAAGCCAAACATTGTGCCTATTATGCCACAATCTATCAGAGTTTAAGAATTTTGCCTGTAAAATGGCAGCTATGCCCTAAACCTCAAGCATGGTTTGGGTAAAGAATCATACAGTGATCGTTGTCTGCATGTTTGACCAAATTCTTTCTAATCCTGCAGGAGGAGGAGTCATTTTTGTGAATTGTGGATGACTGATGCCTTGGCATGGAATAAGCTCATCAGTCCTTTGGCTGACTGAGTTAATAGTACAAATGGCAATTTTATTTATATAGCACATTTAAGTCTAAGTCCACGAAATGTGCTTCACACAGAAAGATTAGAACCATTAAAACTTGTGTAGGTTTTACAATGCTTTAAGGCAGTAACATAAGTGAAGTAACAGCAATATGAGGCCATAACAAGTTACAGAAAAGAATGCAAAAGACTGTTCAAAGCAATTTAAAACTTAAGTAAAAATCAGGAAATATTATTACTTTCAGAAATTATATCAATCTTGTGTGAGTACACCTGCTCAAATTGGCACAACTCCCTCTAGTGATGGATAATAACCCTGACACTGCTCCAATTTATTCCCACTTTGCACCACCTCCGTATCTATATTTTTCTGCTATCATATACTCCTGGCTTACTTTCAGTAGCAGAGCATTTATTACCACTGCTGCTCTCCACCTTCACTAATCCAATACCAAAAAACTTGTATAAATAAATAAAAACAAACAACTAACAGTGATTTGTAAATCTCGGAACAAAGTGTTTGAACTGCGAAAGTAACACTTAACAAATACATTAGCTAATTTTGAAGCTGATGTAACAACATGTCTGAAAAGCACATCTAAGAGAGGTAAAGTTTCTCAGAAGCAAGAATGGTTGGAGCTTAGCAATCTACAGAAAATCACATCTAGAAACTATTGAACAAATTCAGAAAAATGTTCCATAACACAGAATTGTAAAGACTGAATATCTCATTTACATTATCATATCAAAGAGTGGGAATCTGAAGAAATCTGCACACAAGACTAAAAATCATCAATCCATTTGTTTCTGTTTTTCCAGTTCAGATTGTGATGAGAGTCAGGGAAATTGAAATTCCTTTTGGAAAATGAGGATGCTGGTCCTGTTGGCAATACTCCAACAAGCCAGCATCTCTCTTGCACAGGGGTGCATTAGTGCCTATAATTGGCAGCTTGTACATCTGGAACAAGCACCATCAGTGCTAAAAGGTATATACGGGTTTTAGATGAACATATCCTCTCATCCATAAGTCTTTTCTCCCCATAGGAGGCCTTCAATATTTCAGCAAGACAATGCTAAATCATATACTGCATCAATTACAGCAGCATGGCGTCATAGAAGAGTCCAGGTGCTGAACTGGCCTGCCTGCAGACCAGACCTTTCACCAACTGAAAACATTTGGCACATAGTGAAACAAAAAATACAATAAGGCCAACTTGGGACTGTTGGGCAGCTATAATCCTATAAAGACAAAGGTCCAGCAGCTGAACTTGTCTTTTCCAGGTAGTCTACAGAATGCTAAGAAAATAGGAGGCTACACATTGGTAAACACAGCCCTTTCCCAACTTTTGAGATGTATTTCTGCCATCAAATTACACATGAGTTGATCTTTTTCTTAAAATGGTACATTTGATCTGTTTTCTTTGTACTACTGTGAATAAAAGTTTATGATTTGCAAAATTTTACACAACATTCAAACAAAAACATGGATGCAAAGTCAGATGGCTGAGGTGCATGTGTGAAAACTGTTTTAATGATTAGTAATTACCACTCTGAGCTCCGATGATAATAGTAGCCCTCAATAGTGGCGGTGGACTTCTGGAAGCAGATGTAGTAGAAACCTGCAAAGGAGGCACCACTGATGTCTTTGATCGTGTGGTCTGGAACTAGAAACTGCTCCTGAGTGCACAACAAGAGCTGAGGTTAAAGTCCGACCCCAAGCTGAGAACACGCAGAAATTAATTTCACAGCTAAAATGAATGACAGAGTGCCAACCTTCCACCTCATGAAGATATAGTCACTGTTTTCCAGTGCATCATAGTCAAAGTCATCAGAGTTGAAGTTCCTGGCATATTTGCAAAAAGCCTTAAACTTGCTCTGGTGAGAAAACACAAGAGCAGGAAATAAATACCAACATCTGCAACAGATCTTTTGACAGTAAGCATTTGGAGATAAAAGAGTTGGTAAACACAGGTGTCAGCAATCATTAATTAAAGCACTGCATCATTAGTAACACCTGTGCTACTCATACACCTTCATTTCAGGTCAAAAAACAAAACCCGGTGTGAAATAAGTTTTATTTGATTCCCCTACTTTATCTTCTGCCATGTAGTAAATAACATCTGTTGTCATTTGAAAAACTTAATTTTAACATTAGACATGAGGGGGTTTTTTTTTTTGTTTTTTTACAAGAAAACCCCATAGCAGTGTCTCAAACTGTAGGACATGAAGCAACTGTTGGAAAAACTGAGCTTCAGCTTGGATTCTTTTTTTTTTTTTTTAATTGTTTTTAATGACTCATAAAAAACTGCATGTTGTTGAGCGTGATCTTTTCCCTTTGCGCAGTTCACCATTCCTGAAAAACTTTGAGAAACAATGACGTCCGCACACCTTAGAAAAGGCTTTCCTGGAAGACATGAGGACACAAACTGCCCTTAAACTGGCTAGATAAGGAGCTGCACGTGCTGTGGCGACTTTTACTGTGCCCTTTCCAGAAAAAGCTGTGTCATGGTGTCCAGTTTTCTAAACTAGAGAAAACTGACACACCTCCAGATACTTAAAAATCAATGACGAACAAAACTAAACGCACGTTGTTGGTTCACATGCACTTTATTGATCAACTACTACTTCTTTGATCATTGATAAATTAGCAGGACATACCCAGTGTTTTTTATCCACATCCTCATCCGCATCCCACTTCCTAGTTAAAAACGGCCTTTTCCGGCTGATCATTTCTCCAGCGAAGAACGTTGTTAGAGTCGGATACTCCTGCCAGACACAGAATGAATCAGGAGGGAAAGATAAAACGGGACTGTTCGCAGCGTGAGTTGGTACTCATTTTAAAACTGCATTTATCCTGCACTGTGCAAATCACCTATTCAAATGTCCAGATTTCCTGTGATTTACATGTTGACAGGCAGGGCTTAAGCTTCAGGATCAGCAGAAAAGATGTAGTGTATTATTCCTTTTCATGTGGCTGCTTTCACAATTTCTTAAAATATGGTACTGCATAACATATAAAAATAATAAAGCAGCATTAATGTGCCAAACACAGTTAAGAGGAATGCTCCCTTGCTTTAATTTTCTGATGGATACCTGGTGAGCTTTAATACGACTCCTTCACTCAAAACCTGATTTCTCATCTTTCACTCCGCTCTGCCAAAGCTGAACTTTAACCCAGGATCCCCCTGACCTTTTTGCTTCCATATGTTACATAATGTAAAGGGTATACAGCTGACACTTGAGCTTAAGCGTGTGTGGCCTTAAAGGCCTAAGTTGAATGAATGTGATTGTTATAGGGAAAGTTTATTTAAAAAAAAAAACAACAGTTGGCTGATGCAACTAAGCTGGCCATTATTTAACTAAAGTTAAACTTGGCTCTTCTTTTATTATTACTAATGATTTGATTGATTACATTTTTTAAGAGTGGGAAACTTTTTGGGTTTTGAAGTGGAAAGGTTGTGAACCACTGGTCTAATGTACACAGTCACACTGCAGCCTGCTTCAAGCGAGTGGAAACCAGTCATTGGCTCGACTTCAAAAGAATAAAGGTCAGTCTTACTACTCATGATGTGGCTGGGAGACTTACCTCAGTCAGGCCATTGATTTTCAGGTACCCACACAAATACGAGTCCTCTACAGTCACATGCTGAGAAAAACAGATAGAAAAGATATTTACTGATGGCTCCACATGACAAGAACAAAATCCTTCACGGTAACAACAAAAGCGCCTGTAAGTTGGGGAGAAAGCTCACCGAGATGGGAAATATTATATTAGCTGTGGCAACACCAGCTGCTACATTAATACTGCAATTTAGGTAGCTTTTGGGAGGGGTTAAATGCCAACGTGTCTGCGAAGCATCTGCTATTAAAGCCAAGTTGTCCCAAATTCAAACTTCAAAAGAAGACATAAGGTCATATAAGCTAGCTCAAAATTTGCTCAACATGTAAGAACAGCAGCAAAAAACAAAAACACGAGCTAATGCAGCTAACGTCTGGAAAGATAGCAAGTTAGCAACTATGGATGCAGAGAGTCTACTCATATGCAGACTTTGTATATAACTATACAAGACCACAAAGTTACCTGCAAGACCACCTCAACGTCGTACGAGTTGCCTTTACTCTTCTGGTAGCCACTAAACTGTGCGCCGCTGTACAAAAGCGAGGTGGCCACCCCCGGCTGGTGGGTGTTGATCGGGGGAGGGGGAACAAGAGAGGCCGAGGATGGGCAGGCCGATCGAGTGGTGCCGCGGTACTCTGCTCGGACAGGCATGACGAGCGATAAGGTGCCACCGTCAGCAACCGTCATGAGCTTTGTCGCCGGGAACACCGCAGTTGCAGAGAGAAAGTGGGTGCTGACAGAGGAGGGCCTGTCAGCTACGTAAATTCTCAGAGCTCCAAAACTTCGCTCAAATGAAAATGCAGTCCGTGAACTCGCTGCTGCCAAATGCCTCTTCCCTGAATTTGATTGGCTGGGAACTTGCGCGCGGCTGTTTCAGCTGGATTCTTATTGGAAAAGGCGCCGAAAGTTATCCTGGGTATTGTATTCAAATCTCACCCAGTACAAGATTTTTTTTTAAAAGTAGCTTTATTTATACACTTTAACACAGACAGCGACCAACTCACATTTGTATTATTTAGTATATTTTAAAAAATATGGGTCTGAAATGCTGAAATCACACATAGAATCATACAATTTTTTTTAAAAAGTCTTGAGTTTAATTAAGGTTAATTCACAACAGTTAAGTAACATAAATAGGTACAAAAAAGAGCAGAATGGTCAAGGTTCACCAATCTGGAAAAAAACGGTGTCTACAAATTGTGTAACAATTTCAGTTCCACAACATGAAATTGTAAAGACTAAATATCTTTTCATCTACAGCACATAACATCATCAAAAGATTCAGAGAACATCTCTGCCTAAGAGACAAGGCTGAAAATCACTGCATCACACACAGGTGCGATTCCAGTGCATGGACTCAGGAACGCTTCCAAAAAAAATATATATATATTTGCTGTGCCACCACAAATACAGGTTAAACTTCTATGATGCAAAAAAGAAGACACGTTATCCACAAACACCACCGTCTTTTCTGGACTAATGCTTATTTACAGTGCTGTGAAAAACTATTTTCCTCCTTTATGATTTATACCAATATATTAGTTTATTCAGTAAATTGATGTTGCCTTTGTCTGAATTTGCTTGCAGTGAACTGCAGTTTTCTTTGTTGTGAGCAGAGGTGCTTGTATAGATCCCTTTCCTTCCCCCCAATGTGATTTGTCTCCACCAAGCCACTGTAAGTGTGATAAATACACACACACAAAAAGAAAGAAATCAGGAAAGAGTTAAATACTTTTTCACAGCACAGTAGCTCATGCCCCGAGTATAGGTTGTTGCTCTGTATCTTTTCTTCTCTTTTAGTGGTATTGTTTGAACCTTCATTTAATACAGCGACCAACTGTATTCACTGACAGTGGTTTTTGAAGTGTTCTTGAGGTCACAGAGTGGTTTCCATTATATCAACTCCTCCAGCTGCTCCCTCAAATTATCCATGTATCTGTGGATGTCTGAGATGTTCATGCGGTTCCGCTTAAGTTCCTCATCTTGTATCTGTAAAAAGCAACAAGGCCATCAAACAAAGAAATAATCTTTGATCAAAGAAATATTAAAATAGAGTGCAAAAGTCTCGAGTCCCCCCTCATTTCTTTATATTTTGCTAAGAAAATGGGAAATGCATGCAGTGATTTATTGAAATGTATAAAAAATAATTGGAAAACAAAGCAGAGCCTGAAAATCAGCATTTATTATGTCCACCTTTATTCTTCGACACAGTTTGAATTCTCTTGGGCAAGCTTGTCTTTTCTTTAAGTAGTCTTCAGGAACAGTTCTTAAGGCTTCTTGAAGGACATTCAAAGCTCTTCTTTGGATGTTGCCTGCTTTTTGTTCTGTTCTCTCAAGAAACACCTTTGGAAACCCTACACTGTTAAAAAAACATCCGTAAAAAACGGGAAATGTCCTGGTAATTTTCTGCCAGTACATTTTCTGTATTTCTACGGACTTTTTACGGTCATTTCTTTCAACCCACAATACGGATAATTCCGTATATTTACAGTATATTCTCCGTACCATTCACGGACACTTTTGTTAAATCTAATACGGATAATTCCATAAATTTACAGTATATACGAGAAGTTCTCTAAACCCCTTTTTTTTAAAAAAAATACACAAAAAAACCAAACAAAAAAACCCCAAAATCATATATTCCAAAGATTTACTGACAATTTCTTTACCACAGAAAATTCTGTTAAATTAATCTGCGCCAGTATGCTAAAATACAAGTATAATAATAATAATAATGTATACTTTATTGATCCCCGTGGGGAAATTCCTCTCTGCATTGAACCCATTCACTCAGTGAAGCAGTGAAGCAGTGGGCTGCCAAGTAACATCGATACCTGGAAAATGTTCTGTGATAAAATGATTCAAAGAGTCAATTTAAAAAAAAAAAAGACAAACATGCTTGTGAGGGTGTTTATGTTGTATTGTTTCATTATATCGGTGCATTGATAGATATCTTTAATGGCTTTTCTTTTCTTTAACCAAGAAAACTGAGTGACAGACATGAACTACATTGTAGTTTCTGCTCACAGTGACATTGACAGTCTGTGCCCCCAGATTTTGTGTTTATGGGTTCATATGGATATCCACACCTACCAGAAAGTAACCCCAAAGAAGTGTTTATTTTAAACAAGAGTTTTGCTTAAAACGACAATACATTAAGATGCTAATGTATTACATAATGAACAGAGGTGTAAAATAACACCTCTATGGACATTTGTATCACAAATTCAGTTTCAGTCTAGTGTTGCTGAGTAACATGGATAAATAAATAACAGCTGTAAATGGCAGGTTGAAATTACTTTAGTAGAAGAAAACCTACTGTGATCAAGGGCCCGCCACTGGTAAAACTGTAATTAAATCTGTTTAAAAAAGTCACTGAAGACCAAAAGTCTGAAACGCTAATCCATTCAACAATGTGCAAAACAATGTTTTACAAAGATGCACTTTAAACAATAAAAAAATTGGTATCTGAATGTTTTAATACAAGGTTGAAATAACCCTTCAAATTTCAAGTGAAAACTTTCAAGATCAATAACCACCATTACAAATCCTACAGTGTTTTCATCGTGAACATTTGCTACAAACAGATCTCTTATAATGTCATGTTTTACCTGTGCAAAACCGTGGCAATTTCATGTAGCATTGTTTAGCAAAATTGAATTTTTTTTTCATCTATTTCAAAAAGCTGTTTAATCACTCATGCTTGCTATTCAATATGAAACTTAAAATACATAATGTGCAGTTTAAGGACAAAGCAAGCATGAAGGAGAGAATACAGGGGTCCATGTGTATGTGAGTGCATCCTCTCAGTATCTTTGTCCATTTGAATAAACTACTAAAGCCAAAGCAGCCCAAAAAGTTCCATTTTGATTTACAGTTTCATTTCAAATTTTTTCAGGGATTTTGAGTCTTGAGAAGACTTGAGCAGTCTAGGTGGAACGTGTAGTTGCCTCATTCCCTTTATCTCAGCCTTTGCCCCTCGTTCTGGATTTATTCCCAGGAACATTGTTTAGGAAATTTTAAATCGGTTTTGATTAAACAAGTATTAAATATGAATGACAACTACAGGCTAATGTGTAGGCCAAGCAACATACTTGGGAACTCTTCTACTAATGTCAAGGCTAAAGAGGAGACCCCCAAAATTGCTCTAGCTGGGTGGAAACCTTAAAAGGGAGACGTCTAGAAGACATCCTAGGCAGATGGCCAAAGTAAATCAACTGGCTCCTTTCAAAATGCAGAATCAGTAAAGGACTAAGTTTAATCAACCTAGTATGTTTACCTTGAGGTGTGTGTTTAAGTAGACAAAGAATGCCATTAGCAATAGAGCTCCAATACCATGGTTCCTCATGACGAGCAGAGCCAGAGGAATTGGGAAACATGAACATGTGTCAGTGTCAACCATTATATTTTCTTAAACAGGAGAGAGATAGTAATTGTAATAACCTTGGTGCCCTGTGTCAGTTTAAAAGTTTGACGTTTCGAGGAGGCTAAATTACCTCCTCGACATGTCTTGAAGTTCTCCAGAGGCCTGGTAATGAGCTAATCATTTGATTTAGGTGTGTTGACCCAGGGTGATATCTGAAACCTGCAGGACACCGGCCCTTGAGCCCTGGGTTTGGACACCCCTGCTCTAGACAGAGCAGTACCAACTCTATTTGGTCAATAGCTGATCTGTGGTGTGGACAGAAATTTCCCAAGGTTAAGTAGACAGCTAAAACTTTGTGCTTTCGCTTGGCAGATCCAGGAGGGTTGGCCACCTCAACGGAATCTTTAAAAAGCATCACCTTTAAAGAATACAGATCTGAAGAAAACATGGCATTAGATTTAATGACATGCCCATCGGTGATATCACAGATTGCACCATCAGTAGCAGAAACAGAATTAAAACTCTGCTGAACTGCACTTCCCTCTTTCAGCAATGCAGTGAGGCTTTCCAGAACTGAAATGTAATGATAATGCCTCTTCTGCCCATTATCATTGTACCCAAGTTTGACTTCCATAGGGTCAAAATAGTTATAGTGTGCCTTGTAATACTGCAGCCTTCTATGGTGTGTAGGTAATGAACCATTTTCATTCAATATTTCATACATAGGACTCTGCTTGTAAACAGTTTGCTTAAGACATTTTAATGTCTCGGCAGGAACACCATACTGTTCAAGTTCTTGAGACAAAACATCCATTGTGTACTCCTGCTGAATATCCTGAAGGATTTTCATTTCATTTGCCATCTCTGTAATGCTGAACTAAACACTTTGCCTGCAATCTCAAGAAAAACAAAGCTAGATTCTTTGTATAGGCATCTTGAACATGATCATTCTCAGCATCTTTGCTTTGGACTGCATCAATCACATCAGTGTTTTCAGTTACATTTTCTGTTACATGTGCTCCTTCACCAAGAAAGGGCTGTCCAACTTCACATATATGAGCAGGTGCTATCTGGGTGACAGTCCACCCTCTATTACACCTGGAAATGTGAGATGAAAAGGATGTCTTTACACTAAAAGTCTTTGCACAATTACCAAAAGGGCAAGTTACACTTAAACCCTCCTGTATAACCCTCCTTATTCTCTGTTGCAAAAATTAAACAAACACTTTAACTGCACAGACACATTTCTGTCCCAGGTTTGTCTGGTACTTGTATCTTTGTGTCTTCATGACATATGAACAGCAAAGCAGCTGTATGAGGAAAATCTTCTGCCACAATCTTTATGGCCACACAAAAAAATAACATTGTTAATGTGTCTGAGTGATCTGCAGTGTTTCAGGCACTCAGTCAAAGAGATGCACTTAAACATTGCAAGTCAACATAACTGACTAAGGATGCACCAAACAGATATTTGGATCAGATATCATTCTGATCCTAACACAAAGAAATGGATCAAATATTGATAGTAATAAATCAGACTATGAGCAAATCCATTTAGCTTGTTCTGTGTTTAACTTGCCACATTTCAGTGGTAGCTAGTACGAGTTCCCCTCCTCAAAATGATAGCAAACTTTTGAGCTTGCAAAGGTAGAAAGTTCACATGGCCTTGTTCCAGTTCTGCAAAAACTGTATGGAGGGAAAAAAAAAATTAAATTCAAGATCCTGAAAGAGCATGTTTTATCTTAAAAGGAATGTTACTATATTCTATTATTATTCAATTATTAGTATCCTGAGTTTAAAATGTATTTGCCAAATTAACTTGATAAACACCAAGTTAAAAAGCATACCAAAGCTAATTAAATTGTATCATTAATAAATTCCCAACTGTGGTAAAGTAAAGTGTGTGCATTTTTGTGCATATGTAAGATAAACTGGGTTTTAGGCAGCGGTAGTTCCAACAGAATGACTTTAGCTGGCCAGCAAAAGCTAATGTTAGCCTGTGTGATCCCTAGGCTAAAAGGAATCAATTACCAGTAGCCAATAGATTCCAACTTTAAATTAAGTCAGTTAACTGACCACAAAATACAGAAACTGCATTTCAGTTACAAGCGTTGACTGAGTTCTGTCAATTGGGCAAAAGTAGCCACTAATCACTTATATAGGTAACCTAGGTTAGCTTTAAATTTAGCCATGAGGCCTAACTATTGCAAAGAGAGAGCAAATGTGTGTGCTGGAGGCTAAAACTGGGATTAGCACAAACAGGGAAATCTAAATGTACTTAAGGAACATTTTTTTTCAACTGACACACAGAAACTTAAGTTCGAGTCGTAAACTTCTTCTCACGTTTCTGTCAGTTTGGCACCAGCTGTAATCTGCAGCTAGCCAAGTATATCAAACTCCCGTTAGCTCATTAGCTAGATAGAAGGTGTACATTTAGCAAAGCATAAACCGTATGATACAGGGAAAAAACTGACTCCTGCCATAAGCATTTATTTATACCAGTATCTGTCAAATAAAAACTGGTGACTATATAGCGAAACTCTGCCTAACAGCCAAAAAAGTGTAAAGTACAAATAAAATTAAATGTAAATTATCATTACTTCAACATTACTAATTCCTCGATGCGGCAGACATGGGCTGACCATTATTAGGACAATTTTCAACAAAAAACACACAAAATTAAGTCTTTTAAGATCCATCCATTCGCTTCCGCTTATCCTTTCTGGGTCGCTGGAGCCTATCCCAGCTGTCTTAGGGCGAGAGGCGGGGTACACCCTGAACAGGTCGCCAGTCTGTCGCAGGGCTAACACACAGACGTGGACAACCATTCGCACTTACATTCACACCTATGGGCAATTTAGAGTTTCCAATTAACCTATCCCCACTAACTACATGTCTTTGGACTATGGGAGGAAGCCGGAGTACCCGGGGAGAACCCCCGCAAACTCCACACAGAAAGACCCTGGCCTGATGGTGGAATTGAACTCAGGACCTTCTTGCTGTGAGGCAACAATGCTAACCACCGTTCTCCCTTCTGAGGTAATTTTTGATAATTACCTCAGAAGAGTGCAAAATTGTCTCCAAATCCCTGCCCATGAAGATGGCTGCCTTGCTTCTAAATTTTCCCGCTTCTTGTCGATTCTTGCTCCCACAATGCAATGCGTAATTAAAGAAATACGGATAAAAACCTGTGAAAAATCAAAACAGAAAATTCCTTCATAGAAAAGCGGTCGATTGTACGGTATTTTTACGGATTTTTTTTAAGAGTGTACAGAACTACTGCTCAAGATAACTTTACAAAATACAAAAAGGTTTGGGTTCTTGGAAGCAACATATAAAGAAATGAGGGTAAGTACAAGACTTTTGCATTGACTTTACATTAGACTGTTAGTTTAATGTAATTTCAGTTCTCTACCCCTTTAATGAGGGCCTCCTTCCAGGCACTGATGCCTGTAGTCAGCTGAGTCTCTCGGTCATTGATCTTCAGGAGGTGGTTATTGTGGGCCGTGGCCAGTGCATCTATCACTGCATCTCTGTCTTCAAACAGCTACAATATAAAACAGAGGAGTGACAGAGTGAGGCCAGTGATACTGTTAGTACACCATGTTTTAAGCTCACCTGAAGAATTATATTACACTTGATCTGGAATTGAAAAAATATAATGCAGTTTTTGAATTTTCTTTGATTCTTTTTTTCACTCTTTGAAAACTACACGCAGTGATCTCCACCCTCTATTAATGCACAGTTATCTGTTAGATTAACAAAGACCAGAATAGAGACAGAAACTTGCAGGTTTTTTTTCAGCCATATATTTTGTAATACCAGTTTGGCTTATAAAGGACGACACTGACCATTATAACATCATCTGGCAAGTCCTCCTTCCGGGTGTCGCTGGCCACTGTCTGCAAGATTTCAGCAGCAACTTTTTGCATCTTCTGATAATAGTCATCTTCAAGATCTCGACAGTGGGAGAACGTATGGTTTTGTTAAAGAAATCACTCACACAGGAATGCATCTGTTTGATTAAACCCCATCATATTTGTGCTGTGACATTCTGGTGAGTTTATCAATCACTTTCTTCTGCTCATCCAATTCAAGGGTGGGCTGGACAGGTCAACAGAGTGTCGCCGTGCTCATGACTAAATAATTATCCCTATAATGCCCTTTGTATCATATTTGATACATGAGTTTCTGAGACCTCTATCTCATCCACATGATCAATACTTTCCATATTTTCAAAATGTTATGGACAAAACTCTTTTTTTTGTCTAAAACTAACATTTTTGTTAACAAAAAGTTGCCAAAAACGCCCAATGTATCAAATGTGATACAAAAAAATATATCATAAAAATATATCATACACAACATGATACAGCAAAAACAAATTGTGGATTTTGTTATGAGGGTTAATAACGACTCAGTTCCAAAAATCTAAATTTTCTGTCTATTTTTTGATGGGTTGGGTCTTAAAGGGTTAATAGCATAAACTGAACAGTAAGGAGTGTTTTTAGAATGTTTTTGAAGCCGTTCTGTTGTTTTCCTGTAAAAAAAGGATATATCCCCTGTGCGGTTTCACTGAAGTGTCTAACCATGTCTGAGACGCTGCTGTCAAAAGTTTTGATCTTCTCCTGAAATGACCAAGCAGCATCACTGTGATTAAATGTGAAACAAAGACATGCAGTCCCATGACATATCAAGTATTTTAACATAATTTATAAAGTAAGAAATTTCATGAGATTTCATTGGGATATTTTACGAATTATACAAGGTGTACAAACTCTAGCTTACACTAACCTCCAGCTCGCTGACCAACTGAAACTCCAGTGTCATGAGGTTTTTACAGAGCCGGTTAATATTATCGTTGCAGTGGTCGATCTTGACTTTGCGTACCTCTGGGTCTGATAACTGCTGCAACTCTTCTGTCCTCTTTAAATGAGAAAACACAAGAGATCATCTCATGCTGAGTCAGTGCGTTTATGTAAATCCGCTGTGCACACGGAAAAGGGGATTGTTAAAACATGACGGTGCTCCCTGCTTGCCTCTTTGTGTTCATGATTAAACTTTGCTAACATCTGCGATGCCTTCTCCTGGCAGTCTGTCACAGCCTTTTCTTGGCCACTGAAGAAAGACTTCACCTCTGTCTCCCTTCGTTTGTGCCCAGCCAAGCCCATTTCAAATAACTGCGTGCACAGCTCCCCCATTTGGTGCTCAAATGTAAGTGCAAGGTCAAGGAACCAAAAGGAATGATTTGTTTGGCCTGTACTATGTCAATAATAACAATGCAAGCATGGATTAGGAAACCCAGATGATAAAAGATATGTTTGAATCAGAGAATCCACTCCTGGCACACAGTGCAGTGTTTGTGCTTTTGGATCATCTTTAAACATGATCCTAAACAGTGAAGAGCCATTAAGGAACTCCACAAAGGCGTCCTGCACAAAAAACAACAAAAAAGAAAACATAAGTGTCAAACTGTATGTATACAAATCAACAGATGCATCACCAAAAAAAAAAGATAGTACTCGGTGTAATTTTAGCTCAGCTTCGTGTCTTTGTTGAGCCTCATCAGCCTGGTGTAGCTCCAGCTCTTCAAGTGTCATTTTCTCAAGGACATAGTGATATTTGATAGATGCTTCCTTTCTCTGTACATACACAGAAATACAATTTAGTTATTCTGCATCAACCAGCAATTTATAAATGCACATGAGGATGACTTTCAAACAAGCTTGGGTACAGTCAGCTTTACTGTTACATCTGTCTCCCTCTCATTCACACACGTACTCTGTTTTGCTTCTACTGACCTTCCTTCTTCTCTCTAGAGCACACCTCCATTTCTTCAGACTATCTTCCACCTGCTCCCTACTCTCACTACAGATCACATTTTCATCTCCAAACATCGTAGTCAACCTGTCCATCACCACTGCAAACAAAAAGGGGTGTAATCCCACCCCCACCTTGAACTCATTTGTCACTCCTTCTGCACACCTCACCACTGTCTCACTGTACTCATACATGTCCTGGGCTTGGGTATACTTATACTCTGTAAATATATATGTAAATGCTACTACAAACATAGATTGGGTTTGCACTTACTGTCTTCTGGTCAAGTATTCTGGAGTCTAGGAACATCAACTTTGGAAAGTAGGCAGCGATGAAAAATCTGTAATCATCCTCGTTTAGGAAAAGATTTCCAAACAGGTTGACCGCTGCCAGGTTCTTGAACTTCCTGAGGTAGAGCACCTTTGAAATGCATTAGGTTATTTAAACAGTATCTTACGAATGTTTCCTCATATTTGCATTGCATATGCAGAAAAGTTTCTTACATTATCCAACTGTCCAATTAGGTTGTTTGAAATGAAGAAATGAGTTAGGTTCTCAAGTGTATCCATATTTTCCATGACAGAGATTTTGTTGTTGGACAGATTCAGCACTTCAAGCTTCTGCACACACCCCAGACCCTCTATTTTCTTAATCTTGTTGAATGACAGATCTGAGGGACACATTCAAAATGACTCTCATCATTACCAGTAGCTTCTAAGCTGATATAAGATGGCAGTGCCTACACATCATTTAGTCAACAAGAACAAACTTTGTATCTTACTAAGCCACGTCAGATTAATCAGATGGTCCAGTCCCTGGATCTTCTCTATAGCGTTGTTATTTAACTCAAGTGTGGACAAAGACGAGAAGTCCCATAAGTGGTCAATCTTCAGGATGTCTGAAAATATATAAAAAAGCATCCTCTCACTTAAAAAAAATCAGCATGCTAAACATTGCTACATTCCTCATCACCTTCATGATTTTCCCTCACTTTTGTACTCCAGACTTAATTTAAGGACTTCATTAAAGTGGATTTGGTTCGCATTTGGAAAACGCAGGACTTGATCTGGATTAAACTGCTCCTGCACAGCACGCTGCAGGATCTCTTTATCCATCGACGTGGGCTCAGAGATAATATATTCCGAGCTCATGCTGCTGTTTTGAGGCCGGAGACACACTTGGCATAACTTTACACTCTGATAAAAAAGAAAAGAAAAGAAAAGAAAAATAAGTGATTAAAAGACAAACTAAACTTAAGAAATCAGGAAGGGGCTTTTTTACATCACTGTATGTACACTTGAAGGTATTGCTCTGAATATGCTGCCAAACACCGTCATTGGCTCTCTAAGATATAAATACCTGAATTTAGCCAAAGCCAAAACCTAACTACTGCTGTTTTTGTCACTGCAAAATGCTTAAAAAATACTGGTTTTATCGATAAACTCAGTATGCCGTCACTTACCTCTGTTGTTTACGCTCAGTTACATAGCAACAAGTTCATTTTAAGCTGCATTCAAGTACTTGATCCCGTTGAAAAAAGCATCAACCTGAGACAGGACTTTGTAAGGGTTTTGCTTTAACCATAAATCCTGTCTTTTAAACCTGAGGTTATCTTGTAATGTGCATGTTTGTCTTATATTCGCAACAGCACCACAAGTCGAGATTAGTTAGTTAGGATCACACATTTTGTGGATTTTTTCGGGAGGTAGGTGGCTTTTTCAAGATATGAGCTATATATGTCAAAAACTATGAACATTCAAATTTTATATTTCAAGGATTTAATGCTTGTCTGCATTGTTTTTTTTTGGGTTTTTTTGTTCGCTATTTAGAGTTATTGTCCCCCTCTTTAATGAATAAAATACATACACGTAGAAAAGGTTTGTTGAACATAGCTTCAGTTGCTCACTGTGACTGACATTGATTGTAGCCATACGTGTCCAAAGATCTCTGTACATGTCGAACTTTTTGAACCAATAGAATTTCTTGGAAGGCGGGACTTGATGGTACTGCCTCTGGGCCGAAGCCTGTCATTCCCGGGCGGATCGTTTGTTGTCAAGATGGAGTTCTTACTTGGAAATCCGTACAGTACTCCCGTGGGCCAGTGTATAGGTACGTTAGACCTGAAATTATTTTTTAAAGGCTTGCTGCTTCCTTCACCCCACGTACTTTGAATGTGGACCATCATATGTTGTTTACTACTGGGCTCAAAGGTGGAAATAGCGAGCTAACGGGTGTCATCGCAGCAAACGTCATCTGCCTGGAATGGGCTCCCAGCTAATGCTAGCCAGCTAACCCATAACTTAGTCCGCTGTAATCACAAGAAATGCATTAAGTTAAATAACCATGCATATGTGTAGACACTGATTGCAGCTTAAGAAGACTAAATCAGGTTAACTGAAATTGACGCTATTTTATTGACATGACTTAAAGTGTCTTCAAAAGACACCCAGATAACTTCCATATTTCCTTAGTTTCTGAACAATAGTTGACCAAACTGTGCGGTCAGCCTGGAGGTTTCCCCCCCAATCTCGATACTGTGTGGTGCTTTTTCTCCCCACAGAGGGGACATATACGTGGGCTGCACCATCCCTTAGGTGTGGTTGCATCGATATTTGCATTTTCCATTTTGTTTTTCAAAACAAGCTGAGATGCATAACAGTTGGTACCAAGGCCTGACCATGCCTTTATAACTGACAGTGAACCAGCTACTGATAACAGCGGTTTTATGAAGTATAAAGATAAGAATTTATGTTTACTCGAAGTATGTGAAAGTGTACTGTAGGTGCCACGGGTACATTGAACTTTTTTCTTTCGCCGTTTTTGTGAAATAGAGTTAATGCTTTGGCAAACTCCTGCAAAACAGATGTGTACCAGACTTTTCATTTCTCCCAGTGTTTGTTTGTGCTTGCCTTTGACCAAATGCAACAGCTGCTGGTTTTTTGGTTAAGGCTCAGAATTACTCATATTTTTACTTTCTGCAGAGCCATATAGTGCTTTAATCAAGCTCTCGACTGGGCAGGACCAGATGCATTTTTGTTTTTGCATGCAGCATGTCTTGGATCCCCCCCCCCCTCACAGAATTGGCAGTGTCTCCTGCCAGATCTCTCCGGTTGAGTTGCTGCACTGTTTGGGGCTTGACACCCAGCTGTCATCTGCAGCGGTAGTGATCTGTACACCTCAGCGGAGGGGCAAAGTATCATCTTACCAGACACAAAGGGAATGTGAGAGTGCAAGCCTGACAGTGGAGATGTTTGGTAAATCGAATTGCTAAAAGAGCTTGATGCATTACCACAATTTGTGTCCATATTTAATAAAGACAACCAACCTTTGTCCAGCAGCTGTTACTATGTGTATGAGAGGAAATGAATCGAATAATATCAAGACAAACGCATGCGACAAATAGCAAATATGTGAGAGTGGAGACAACGAAAGGCAGGAATTAAAGAAGAGTCTTAAAAGTTCACATTGTAGCCAGACAAGGACTTTGTGGCTTTGTTGCCAAGTGCGTGGCACAGCTTGCCTCTGTTAAAGCCATGTGATCGACTGGCTTCACTTGTGTGGTGTCAATTCTCAGGGCCGGGGTGGGGGCTTTGACACAACACCGTGAATTAATGCACTTAGCAGGCATTTAACTCCATTAGTAAGGCTCATGTTCAGTGTCCTTACAGTGTGTGTCACACGAATAGATCAGAGTTTTTTTTTTTGGGGGGGGGGGTCCCTTCCTTCTATCCTCTGCTGCCCGTGCTTTGCCCTGCCACAACATGACAATCCACTTGAGGAGATTACATGGGTTATCCCAGAGGAAGTAGTTGGTTAAATCTTTCAAACTCATGCTCTGGATGCTGTAGACTCAGAAGGTGGACTCAGAGGTGTTTTTAAGTGTTATTAATGTTTGAATTCACTGCATGCCTTTTTATTTTTGTGGATAAGTGGATTTGTTGAAGCTGCCCAGCCTGTGAAACGTTGATTTGAGAGGGGAGTTAAAGCATGAATAAGTCATGGTTTTGAGGCATGTCCAGTGGTTGCATGGCCCTGTGAGACCCCTGGCTCTGGCATGACATCCTGCTAAGGGCCTCTGAGCTTCCCGGAGAGGAACATCTCCTGTCTACACTCAGCACTCATCTAATGATGGTCTATGCAGTCAGAACCTGTATCGTATTTTGCTTCAGTAGAAAATCTTTTTTCTTTTTTTAAAATTTTGCTCTAAGTCTCTGTGTTTTTTATAAAACGGCAGCTTCCACAGACATGATGGATGGATTTGGAGGGCCGCTGAGGAAGAAGGAGATGGAGCGGGGAACAGTGATGACTGCAGAGCCAGTTCATCTCTGTCAGCTTTCACAGTCTGGCTTCCCTTATTTCCTACTTGTAGCCAAAATGCTATTAAATGGAAGGCGGAGTGTGAAGGCGAGAGCAGGTCATTGGAACTTCTGTTTTTCTGGATGTTGTAATAGTTAAAACTGAGTACAC
The DNA here is from genome assembly GCA_015106755.1 of Etia nguti. NCBI lineage: Eukaryota > Metazoa > Chordata > Actinopteri > Cichliformes > Cichlidae > Etia > Etia nguti. The sequence continues at coordinate 266,408 of VUQG01045201.1, read as the reverse complement.
AGCTGGATCACTCACTGTCAGTCAGTGTGGCTTTCCCTCTGAGATCTCGGCTTTCCACTTCCCAAATGACTTCTTGGCTCTTTTCAGTTAATTTACTGGAGTTGGAGGCTTTGGAGGAGCATGTGTTTGGCAAAATTTTTAGGATGTTTGGGTTTACCGTGACAGCTGGAAACTGCAGCGTTGTGAAAGTGAAATGGAATGGTAGTCTCGTGATTACAAAACACAGCTTACTCTTCGGTTTGGCTATATTTATGGCTCTTTCTTGCACAGAGTGCCCACATCTCAAAAAGGGAACTTAAAAGCTTGTTCATCTGTATTTATAATTGGAAAAACAAACAGTTAAAAGTAGTACTGAGTTAAATCTGGGCAAATTTTGCATTGGTCTATTTCTTATTTCATTTTCTATGTTTCTGCTGACACATATGAGCCATGAGCTCTGGGTAGTGAATGAAAGAATGAGATTGCAGCCTCAAGGTGACTATAGTTTAATTTGGCACTACATGAATGAAATTGAATTGAATTGAATGGATACAAGCGAGGTGGCTGGGGACAGAGTGAGATAGGTTAAGCAGCATGGTCATTTGGGAGGGGCTCAGGATATGGCCTACTTCCCCTCATTGCAAGAAGCCAGTTGGGGTGCTTTGGCAATCTGACTAGGATGCCTTGTGGAGGGTGAGGTCTTTCAAGCATGGGAGGAGGCTCCTACACAACCAGGACATGTTGAAGAGATTATATCTCTCATCTGGCTTGGGAACCCTCAGACGAGCTGGAGGAGGTTTCCTGGGGGGAGGAATGTCTAGACTGCTGCCTTGTGACAGACCCAGATAAGCAATCGAAGATTGATAGATGGATTGAAGGCTGGATGGATAAGTCTGTGACCACATGCTGCCTTATTTACACAAGTGTGCTTGTGATGTTATGTAAATGAAGGGTTGCTTTAATCAGTGTGCTTTAGCTTGAGAACAACTGAGCCTGGCTAAAATGTAGCACCATGGTAACACATGAGATAGCTGGAATTGTGCAAGCCATGGATTTTTCTATCAAAAGTAACATTTCCTTCAGTGCCAGCCTCAGCGCTGGTTAATGTACACATCTCATTATTCACCAATAGTCACATTTTGTGTCGCTGCACAACTGAGTCTGAACTTATTGTATATACTGATGTGTCTCTTGTTATAAGTGGTAACTGATTTTAACTGACATCCTAACAATTGTAATTTGTGTCACTCAAACCTTGCCTTTTGCATGGACCTTACACTGCAGCGAGCTAATTAACACAACAGTTGAACTCTTTGTGTTTTCCTCCAGAGAGGGCAACAGATGGAGGCCTACAGAATGAGGACTGGACCCTCAACATGGAGATCTGCGATATCATAAATGAAACCGATGAAGGGTAAGCTCCTTCATTATTATTAGGTTATAATTTGCTTTATCAAGTGGGATTAGCAAGGGTATTTAACCCAAAAAGACTCAAGTTCCTGCTGTGGTTTGTAATGAAACATTCATTGTTTTATCACACAGTGGCTAACTGAGAGGCTCGAGCAAATAATACACTGCCCACTGTTCTTTGCTGACAGACACTCTACTACACATGGCTTTTTGTTTCTTTAGGTATGACTGACCGACTGTCTTACTGTCTGAATGAATGAATGAATAGATTCTCATGTCAGCCTCCCACACTGAAAAATGCCCAGCCTGCACTTGGTGAACAAATCTCCAAAATTATATAGATTTGCAGTCGTAAAACCAGATGATTGAGCTTATACAAATCTGAGTTTAGTATTACTAACATGGAAAGCTTTATCTGAGCATGGAGAATTTCAGTTAGACCTTTGGCCACAAATAACTAAATCTGAATGACTGTTTTAATCAGAATGCACTAATAATATTGTTATTAATTGGGTTCTGCATTGCATAATATAATGATTATAACTGCCATGCAGCAAAGCCCATAATGTCAGAATTAATCTAATTAGCACTTGTGTAAAATTCCTCCACAAAACACTGGCTCGTGGTTAATGTACAAGGTGTGATCAGAAAGTTCCAGGATTCATCCCCCAAAAAAGCTAAAACCATACGTACTAACCGTATTTACATTTTTGACAAGCTTCACCTCATGGTTGTTGTCTCATTCAGCTAAAGAGAACTCATTGTCTTATTCAAGAAACCGGTTTGTTATAATTTGAGCTTTACTACTACTGCTTTACACTTTTATTTGCTGTGTTCATAAAGGGACAGACATGGTTAACTCGGTTGCATACAATTGTCGGGTAGCATTTAAATGATGCTCAGATGGTACTAAGGAAGGCACTAAGAAAATATATCATCCACACCGTTACACACACATTACCGTTGATACAAAGGAGGATGGATCCACACTTTCATGTTGTTTACGCCAAATTCTGACCCTACCATCTGAATGTCATAGCAGAAATTGAGGCTCATCATACCAGGCGGCGTTTTTCCAGTCCTTAATTGTCCCAATTTTGCTGAGCCTGTTTGAATTATAGCCTCAATTTCCTGTTCTTAGCTGACAGGAGTGGCACCTGGTGTACTCTTCTGCTGCAGAAGCTTATCTGCTTTGAGGTTCGACATGTGTGTTCAGAAATGCTGTTTTACGTACCTTAGATGTAACAAGGCATTTTCACCCAGAAGACTGACACTCACTGGATATTTTCTCTGTTTCAGACCATTCTCTGTATTCACTAAAGATGGCCGTGTGGGAAAATCGCAGTAGAAATACTAGGATCAGCCTGTCTGGCACAAACAACCAAGCTACATTCAATGTCGCGTAAATCACCTTTCTTCCCCATTTTGTGGTTAAAAAAAAATAATTCAGGGAGGACATAGAAAATGGTGATGACAGTACTTCTATAAAGGAGTTCAAAAGACCATTTTGAAGGGTTTATTGGCCAAATATAAATAGAACAAGTTTTTTTTTCCAGAACAGTTTGAGCACATGTCTTATCTCAGGAAAAAGTCTTAACCTGTTACATACATTGATGCGTGATAATCGGACACTTCCATTTTCTGTTTAAATAGCAAAATGTATTTTTTTGTGGAAGAATATGTACTCTTTTTCTGTTTCCCTTTTACTTTGTTATTCACATTCTTCATGCCTACACACACTTATTGCCTTGACATGCAACACAGGGGGCTTCCCGGTCGCAGCAAAACAGAAGGCATGAGAGGCGGAGTTCAGCTTCACAGAACTTATTGTCTTCAAGATGTTCAGCTAGATAGATCGAGTCTCCTTAATTCCAGAGTTTGAAATACAGCACAAACATTTGTGCAACGTTTTAACACATGCTAATGTGTGCATTTAATTATGAAAGTTTGACAGCAGATGGTAAGGACTAAATCAAGATATAGCAAAAATAGATATACAGGAAACAACAGGGAACTGTAGAGAGAATCAGAAATGCTGGGTAGATTATATTCACTAAACTCAGTCATGTGCAGAGGGCTGTCTGGGGACCATATATGTGAGACTTTATGCTTCCCTCCATTTCTCTCTGTTTCAGCTCCTTCACTCTGTAAATGTACTGTAGCTCAGTAGGTAGTCCATAAAAGTGTACTGTCTCATCTGCAATGAAGATGGACAATATTAGGCCGACAGCCAATCTGAACTCTTCATGCATGGACAGCTTTTGATCTTGCTGTGGGACAGACTTGCAGTATAGTCACACAGAGAGAAAAGAGTGAGACAGATGGCATGGCAGTACTTCTCTGTTTTAGTCAAATAGTTATGCTGACAGACTTGACTCGCATCTGTTATTGTGGCACACAGGAGAGTTTATTCCATCAAAGTCGGTGACGTTACGCTCACTATAAGCAGAGGGTGCTTTGTGCAGCTGTAACTTTTCTGCTGTTTCTATCTAGGCCAAAAGATGCTATGCGGGCACTGAAGAAGAGACTGAGCGGCAACAAGAACTACAGAGAAGTTATGCTCGCGCTAACCGTAAGTTCATACTTCGTCTTGGAACTATATTGCAAAAGTGGGAATAAAGTCACAGAATATATGAGCAAGGCACTGGTAGACAAAAATGACTCAGTGGGCCATGCCCATGGTGTTGATGCTTTTCAGTGTGTAGGCTTTTAATGTCACATTAAAGGGCCAACACACTGAAAATCTACTGATCTTGTGCTCCTGGTCATTTTATTCCGCTGTGTCTCCTCTGCCTTCCACTGCATGGCCTGTGTTTTTCTGCCTCTTCTTTCCATTTGTTTACAGTGGCCATGCCCTTTGAGCTGTCTTTATGTCCTCCCACATCTTTGATAGCTCCGCTAGTTAGAAGGCCCTATGTGCACCAAAATGCTGACTAAGTCTGCCTTTTCTCTGCTGCCGCCCCCCCACACAAACTTTTTTTACGCATATTTCAAGCATCTTTGTTTAATCCTCTCTCTTCCTGTAGGTATTGGAGACATGTGTGAAGAACTGTGGTCACAGGTTTCATGTCCAGGTGGCCAACAGAGATTTCATTGATGGTGTTTTGGTAAAGATCATCTCCCCCAAAGCCAACCCCCCAACGATCGTACAAGATAAAGTGCTGTCTCTTATACAGGTATTGGAGCTCTCTGTGTATTTGCTGTTTTTAATGATAAAATTCTTTTGCTGCCTGTTTTTTTTTTTTTTTTTTTTGTTTTTTTTGTATTTTTGTTGGT
>VUQG01045201.1:224169-246941 GCA_015106755.1 Etia nguti | reverse complement strand
ACATATAGAGTCTTATTCATATATAAAATTCGTGCCATAATTTAAGCCTCCCATCGAAATCACGAGAGTATTTCGAGTAGTGTTAATATTTAGAGTTTTCTGGAAATGTTCCTAAATTGGCCAGTATGTGTTTTATGATAGGGGGCAACGTGTAAATAAGATAACACGCGCTGCGTAAACAGTATTCATATCCTGCGGCCCTGCTCTCCATCTCCCTGACTTTGACCGACAGTAACCCTCTGTGACACTGCTCGATGGTAACCTCACACTCGTTGCCACAGGCAGCTCTCCCTCTCTTTTCCTGTCTTGGGCTGATCGGCATAGCAAGTCTCCGAGATGCGCTCTGATTGGCCAAGAGCGATCACCTCATACACAACACTGCTTCACAAATCCAGGCTGCTCGCTTTTTGGTTTTTTTTTTTTTTTACTGCAGACACAACATGAACTCAGAATCACTTAACAGAGAAAAGTAAACGCGGTGAACTGCCGTCGTAAAATGCTGTGAAAATGTTGTCTGTGTCTCATGTCTTTCAAGAGCACACTGCTTCCTAGAATAAAAAAGGATTAGTGAACAGTGCCATCTCACTTTTTTCATGTAAAGTTTTTAGTCAGTTTTAAACCTTTTGAATATAGCTAATCTTCTGGAAAAGATACATTTTAAAAATGTTTTATATCTTTTAGATCATGCTAATGAAAACCTACAAGTCCATATGTGCACAAGCACAATTAAGATTAATGACTCATTAATAATATACCACTTGGATTCTTGGACCTACAGCTGCACGCACATGATGAATGGCTTGATAAACTGAAAGTGTGAAATGTACTGTATACCTGTACCCGGTATTTCTTGTTGTGTTTTCTGTAACGCAACAAGAGGCAGTCTTTCTTGTAAAGTGTGTTTTTAAACTGCGTAAGACACCCTATCTTTTGCTTGGGATGTTTTAAACTAGTTTTCTAGTAATTTTTTGAGCGTTAATGGAAAATGTGATGAAACAAAACAAAATGTAGTTTTTAGTGATTTTAAACCACTGTAGTCATAACTACATGTGATGTACTACATTTACAGTCATGTGAAAAAGAATGGACTCTATAAAAGCAGAAGTTTATCTGGTCCGGAGTACACGGGTTTGTGGAAGTCCCAAATTCACCTAATGGTCAGAGAAACCGCAAAAAAACACATGAGCTACATAATCTACAGCATATTAAATGTTAACATTAATGACAGTAAAGTTAGAAAGAGACTGAACACAAAAATGCCTTAAATTTTAAAAAGCACATGCAGGAGCAAAGTTGCAGCTAAACAAACCAGAACACTTTTAGAGTAATAATTCATAATGCACAACATCACACAGCATATCTGTATGAACACCTGATATCAACTGTTAAGCATAGTGGAGTAGTGATGATTTGGAGTTGTCTTTGTGGCCACAGGACTCGGGAACCCTGCATTGATTGAGTTGACCATGAACTCCTCTGTACTTCAAAGTATTCTAGAGTTAAGTGTGAGGCCATCTGTCCTACAGATGATGCTTGGCCGAAATTGTGTCATGCAACAGGACAATGATCCCAAGCACAGCAGTAAATGTACACAATAGTGGCTGAAAAAGGAAACAGTCAAGGTCTTGCAGTGACCCAGTCGAAGTCCAGACATCAACACGGTAAGAAAATGCCGCGGGGAGACTTTAAAAGAGCTGTGCATAAACGAATGCCTGCAAAGGTCTGAACTAAAGCAAACGCTGTAAAGAGGAGAAGGCCAAACTTCCTCCACAGCAAACCTTCTTTTTAACATGACTTTGTTTGGAGAAAAACGCTAAATGACAACAATACCAATACACACTTCAAGGGTTTGCTCCTTTCCCTTTCTCCATTCCCACTCTACACTGCAATTATATTTTAATATTAATACTTAGCTATCTGGTTACTTCCTTTTTTATTTTCTTAAGCTTGACTGAGATTGTTGCCAGTAATGTTTGATCATAAACACTGTCACAGTACATGTGGGTTGATTAATTGGTAGTTAAAGTGCAGTTTGCTCCTGAAATGGACAGTACTTCAAACTCTAAACAAGGTTTCTCAAGAAATTCACAGTTCCTATAGATTTGAACTTGGTCCATATTTAATTGTTTAAAGCTGGCAAATTGTTGTACATTTTCTACTTGAACAATAACATTCACAATGGCTGCGATTTGTCTTCCTGTACAGACATGCTCCAGCTCATCAACAACCAGGACATGGAGTTTGGAGGACTCTTTGATGCCCCTCCATACACCACGGCTCCTCCCATGCAAGAGATTCATGGGTTGACTCAGACCATCACCTCAGCTTCCCCCCCAACCACCACTATCACACCTCCATCTTCAACTTCATCTTCCATCCTAAGCAGTAACCCCCATCTGGATGCACTGCTGGGCCCTCCTATTACTCGTAGCTCGTCCACCCCAGACAAAGCCTTCCAGCCTCCCACCTTCCAGCAGTCTCCCCTGGCCCAAGTACCCAGCTCTACCCAGAGGCAGCAGCCGTCCTCCCCACAACAAGCTCAAAGCATCAGACAGACCCAAGTGGAGCAACCCCAACCAGTCCTCAGCCCGTCTGCTCCTTCCCAGGCAGCTTCACCTAATGGCTCCCCAGGACCAAACCCAGCATTCAGCTCAACGCCTCAGGCGCTCTTCACCTCTCCTGCACCCCAGACTCCACCACAGACGCAGACACAGCCTCAGGCCCGGACCAACTACAGCAGCCCAAACAGCTACACAGGTAAGCCCTCTCTGATGGTGATGATTGAGTCATAGATTATGTGCAAGTTAGATGGTAGGGGTATCAAACTGTGCTTTAAAAATAAAACCTTTAAAGGAAAGGATGAAAATAAAACTGTGATGTTATTGTGGTGTGTTTCTTCATATAGAGACAAGTTCCTTGACTTTGCATGTCTGATGTTGGATCAGTCTAATCTAATTGTGTCTGCATCGCTGAACAAAGGGTCTCAACAGCAAGGTTCCTGCTGTCTTTAACTTTTTTACAACTTTCATTAGCCTGGTTTAACCATTTTATTTTGTTCTGTAATTTACAGTTAAAGTTCAAGGTTTTTGAATCTTTTTTTGTGCAGTGAAAATGACAAACCTCTCGCAGCAGGTATTCAGTGAGGGGAAAAAATGGTTATTAAGAAAAATGTTAATATCTAATTTTTGTCAATTGTGGTTTGATTTAAATACGTGATGCTAACTTTGCAGTGGTTAGACTTCTTTTCAACAGTACATGCACTTCTGTTTTACCGACTTTTCAAATATAAACAAATGGAATCACATAGAGATATATAACCTCATTTACCAGCGTTTTTTTTTTTTTTTTCTACAAAAAAAAAAAAAAAAAAAAAAAAAAAAAAAAAAAAGCCAAATGCTGCAGAATTTTGATAGATGCCGCTGTATTCCCCTCAAACTTAACGGTCCATACAGAGGACTGAATTTAGGATCTATAGCTTTAAAGCCTTCCTGCTGTGCAAGAACCCCAGGGAAGCCACAGCTCTCCTTAGCTTCCTCTCATGCCTTGTTGACCCAAAGCGATTAGACAATATATCTACATTGTTGACCCTACTAATGAAAGTTTGACATTGATTTCTAAATAGGCCTTCATAGTATTTTACTGTAGAGCCTGACTTGGCGGCTCTCATCCAGCGTTTGGAGCTGGAGGCAACAGTTTTCCACTGCCTAATCCAACTCAATATGGCAGACACACTCACTCTTCATTTAAACAAACAAAAGCAGCCCATAATGATCAGCCCTGCCATTATGGCCGATTGATTTGATCTGGTCCAGGGCGCTGTGGATTTATTTTCTTTTATGCCCATATAGATGTGTGTCACAGCCTCAATATGCATCACAAGCATGTGTGCACATGTGCACGTGTGTGTCAGTCCCTATCCAAACAAGTAGAGGCAGCCTGGGCCAGAGAGCCTGGAGCGCTGCTTGTCCTTTAATCGCCATTTACATACTGGCAGAATCATTAATTTCTAATTCCCCTATTATTTGTCACACACCCATCCTACACCCCTCCTCTGTGTCTGATGCTTGTGTCAATTTTCAGGGCCCGTCAGTGTCATCTGATGATGGAGAGCCACATTAACATCTCCCCAGCTACGACCAGTAACTGAGATTGTCCTTATTCATAAAGAGATGCTGGAAACTTTGTGATTTGTGACAGTTTACCAGTTACTCCAGTGATTAAGACAGGCGTAAGGTCTAGTCAGTGATCATGATGAAATACGTCATACACTAAAATTGTTCCTTTTAAGTTTTATTTCTTTGAAAACACACCCCAATGTGATAATTGATGTTAATAAATTAACTATTAATTATTCAACATGTACTGAGTTGCATGAGAAAAGTGATAGCTTCACCTGAAAATGTAATTATATCGTGTCACAGTGCAAAAGCCGAGCATTGTGTTAGTGCATAGGATCCAAAATCATAAACACACAAGCTACGCAAAATTAAAAACACCGCTCGCTCGAGGCTGCATGCCGTCGCTTGGCAAAATTGCTGCACTGAAACCCTCCTTTGCAACTGCTTTAGTTGCTAGCAGATTGCTGCCCTCAACTGTATTTTGTATGGTATGGAAGACTGCAAACCTTCAAACTAAAAGATGTGTCTTGCCACTGAAAACACCGCTTTTCTATAAGTGCAACTTTTACTTTCCAGCATTTTCCTTTTGTATACACTGCCCTCATTCACAGTTTCACAACCACTTAGAGAGCAGTTGGCAAGTGTTTGCAGACAAGTCAGCGTCTTCAGTGCCATACATATAAAATATAGGTGACAGTGGCAATCTGCTAGTGACCAAAAGAACTGTATAGAGGCTTCTTTTTGTGTGTGTGTGTTTAAAAAAAAAAAAAAAAGAAATTTCACATAGTGACAGTAAGAAGCTTCAAATGTCTTTAGGCCTGTGTGACTGGGGATTGTCGAGTGATTTTTTCACAGTAACTGCCGGCAGCCACCAGAAACCACTCACATTCAGTCAGGAGAACTTGTTTCACGCTACCAGTTGCCAGGAGGCCTGCTGCCTTAGGCTTCAGAATGTAAAGGTTCTGTTTAGTTTGGCTCTGGATTATTTCAAGGAGCGTATTTCTAATTTGATCATCTCAGGCACATGGCTCTTAGTTGTGAACACAACAGCACCTCTCAGCTGTTCTTCAAACCTTCTGTTTGTGAGAAGCAGCCAATCAGGTGAGAGGTGGCGTCACACAATTAAGAAAGCTTTTCAGAAAGAGGATGAACTGAAGGGCTGCACTTCAGGTGCAGGATAAATAAGGGTCATTTTAAACTCTGAGTCATGCAAAATTACTCTGATAGCATCCAAAAATAAAAGCATTGACCTGGAAATGAGGAAAATAGATCTCCTTTAATGTAGAAGATTTTGCACTTTGATGAATATGTTTATTAACAGTGTTTTATCACAAAGTTTTACCAAAACACATTTGTTTTTCAGAATTACTGTTAAATAAATAGAAATTCAAGGAATTTGAAGTCAACTACACTGACATTGACTGTAATGCCATATACTGAAAGTTAAACACACGTGTGCTTTTACACAACTTCAGCCATTATCATAGTAACAGTAACGGCTGACTTGAGAGGCCTTATTTAACTGTACATGTTGTTTTTTTAATGAATAAAATTAGCTCATCTAGCTTGTTTTCTGTGGTTTACTTTTTGATTTATTATTTGATTTTCTACATGCTTTACATGTTGCAAGTGAAATATGCCTCATTGTATAAAAAAGGGTCCGTGCAGTAATTCGAGAATGTGAACGTACCAATAACCTAGAAACAACCAATTGCCAACATACTAAACAAATCTGATAAATACCTGATCAGTATACTGCGTTTTACGCACAGTACATAGTACACTAAATAGTTTGTGGTTGTTCTATCGGTGTTTGGAGCATTTCAGCTGACTTTTATTACAATATACTGATTTGCATGTAAAATATTAATCACTGGTGCTTTAATTTCAAGGTGACCTGAAAATAAATAACATGACATGGGAGATAGCTGGCATATTTGCTGGTTTTCAGCATGCATGTATATGAGATGGAAGAAATGTAAAGGATCATTTATTATAAACAAAGCATAAAAAGGTGGCACACAACTATTCCGAGAAAATACACCCAGAGTGTGCATGATCAGAGTGCAATCGGATTTTGGTATTTGGGAAAACTTTTGAAAATGCATAAATGTCAAAATACTTAATTTATGGTTTAGCTACAACCATTGATGAATTCCATCACTTAACTTCCAGTCAAAAGAGATTATTGGGCTTTATAATGCAGCCAGTAAAATATCAATAATACTGGATGGGGCTGTTGGCGGTTTTTGCACACTGCTCTTTTGTTTGGTTTTAAATGAGCTGCATCAAACTCAATGACCACAGGAGCCATTAACAATGGGCACAGTTGATGAAATCACACGTGAACACTTTGAGCACAAAAGTAGAGCATGCAAATAGTATTTTAGGCACTGAAATAAGATATATATGTATATATCTTATGAAATGTATTTGCATAAAAGTCTAATTTTGTGCATACTATTCAAGGCAGTTTATCCAAACAATGAATGCATCACTTTCAGGCTAAATCTCTGCAGGGATTGTGACCTTCTTGTATAGATCTTACTAAGCCAGGTAAGTGCTTTGCATGTAGACATTTGCTATTGGACCTGTCGCTGGCATGAGAAGCCCAGTAGTTGCAATTACTCGCTGATCATCGCCACGAGCCAGATAATAATTAGAGGTTGGCAAAATTCAGGGCCAGGCTGGGGAGATATTGATTTCTCCATGTTCTCTCTTTGGAAGGATCAAGAAAATAAGACATGAAATTTACTGTCTTCATAAAAGTTTTACTAAATCAGGCCAATTGAAAGGACTATTGACAGCTTTTTCATTACCATACATAGTGTTCTCTAAAGCGTTTTTGAGTATTAGCAATAAGAGTGCAGCTTTCTCCTTTGTGTCTTTCATGCACCAATAAATAATGGCTCCTTTGGAATATTTGCAGGTAATTTTAATCACCCAGTCACACATATAACCTCAGCGAGGTTATAACAGGATTACCTTCCAATTTAGCACTGACAAAGAGCGCCTTAAGCTTTCATCTGAGAAATGCACATATGAAGGTGCATAGAGAGAAAAAGGAATACATCGGCATATTGCTAAAGACTGAAAAATGGAGGATGGAACAAATGATTATTCTCTGTTTTCCTTAAACAAAATTAGATTGGGCATCAAACATGGCCATGAAAGTTCTCAGAAGAACTGATATGTGGGCAAATATAGGGATTCAGTGAGAGAATTAGATCTGACAGAGACATGAAGAACAGACTCACACAAAACGCTGGCGTTCTGTGTGCACACAGACAAAGTCAAAAGCAGTTGGATTTGAGTTGCTGCGTGCGAGAGAGAGCGATGTGCAGACCGAAGCTCAGGGGGTCATTTCCCTTCCTCAATGGACAGACTATTAACTTTTTGATTGGCAGCAGGGCTGACGCTGGCTGTTCATCATTGAGCCCTGTCGATTCCTCAGCATCTGGAAACAGCGCATAAATTCAAAGGCCCGAGTATGAACAGTGCATCTCAGCATCCTCTGAAAGCGCTGCATCACACGGCCATAAAGAAAAACAGCAGCATTTCACTGACACTGATTTCCTCTCTGGCAAAAGTTGCAGAAATAAATGACTTGGACCACTCTGCACTACAGAGAAGGCTGAGTGCTGACAGCCTTTCTCGGAGTAGTTTTGCTGTATTTTTTTGCTTTATTTCTCCCCCTATCTGCTGTTGACAGGATTGAACTGAGAGTGGACAGGATGATTTCAGCAAATTTTGTTTGAAAAATACCAAAGCCTTTCTTACCGTGGACTATTTAGTGATAGAACTTTCTAAACCTTTCTTGGCCTTTGCTTTAATTACTTTTTACAAGGGAAGAAAATATGGCTGTTAGGGTTTATGGGGGCAAGAGAGAGGAAAAAAAAAAGGGCTGGCCTGTTTTATCTGCCCTTGCACACGCATCAGTGTAATGATGACAAAACGGGATGTTAACTAATGATTAGTAGAAATGGTTGCAGTTAATTAGTTGGTCCTTCGTTTATCGTTCCATTTGCACATTTTGGGGAGCAATCGTTATTAATTAGGGCCATCATGCCGAAAGGGGTGAGGTGGAACCCTACAGCCAAGTTAATCAGGCTGCAATGAAAGCTCCATTATCCTGCTCCGTCCCGTTGGCCTGTGATCTATTAGCATTATCTAAAAGCCGCAACAGGATCAACGACAAGTATAAAAAAAAATCAAAGGGACATAAATAGGGTGAGGTTTGATTGGCCCAGTTCTTGGGTCAGTGGTTATATGGGAAACTCTCACATGATATTCTGTGGCTTTTTGTGCCATGGCATAAATCTCTGCTGTTGGTATTGAATGTATTGGAGGTGGTATTTAGGATGCGTGACTAGGTGGTGGAGCTGTCTTGATGCAGCTTGGTTTGAATAGGCGAGGTGTTTGCCAGTGAAGTTGAGGGTAAAACAGCCACTTTACTTAAGGAAGGTCTTAACACTGTGTAGTTTGGTGTCAACAGGATGGCAGCAAGAAATGCAAAACTGATAATTATCTCAAAAAACTTAATATGGTATTGAGTCTTTATGGCTTAGATGTGAAATTATACAAGGGAAAAAAAAGGTCACTACTGAGTATTTTGGACCTGTTACAATTTTGGTAAAAATGTGGGATCAAGTAAATAAGGCCTTGGCCATCTGGCAAACACTGGCCATGAGGGAAAAATTAATATTTCCTGACTGACTATAAGTGGTTGCTGGTTGATGGCTGGTTGCTAAAAACCCAGTCATTTAGGTCTACAGACTGGTCAGTGATTCCCTGACTAGGGATAGGGAAAAACTTGTTTTCCCCAACTGGTTGGGAAAATCCTCTTCGTGATTGCTTTGTTTGCTAGCATATTCTAAGAGTTGTAGTTTGGGCTAGCCAAATTTGGAGACAAACATGAAAAACTACAGGGAACTGTGGCAGTCTGCTAGAATCCAAAGCAATCATGAGGAAGTTTTTCTTGCAGCATCTCTGTTGCAACTGATTTCATCCAGTATCATATCCATTATGGCAGAAAAGACTTGAGCAATGTGTACATGAGAAACCTCATTACAGTTATCTCTTTGTAGAGCTTAAGCTCACATGCAGCACTGTGTTTTACATTACATTATTGCCATGCAGCCTGGGTATTTTATTTTACTGTACTAATACAGTCCAAGGATGCAACTATGTGTGAATCCATGACTGAAGATAGTCCCCAATATTTCACCATTTACTCCTCTTAACTCAGCTTTTGTTAAGAGCTACAGGGCCCAGCTGTTTTAGCAAATTACTGAGCATTAAAAATAAATGAAACAATGTGTCTGTGACCTTTCTTTTTTAAAGATTCACCTTTTCAGGAATGAATGGCCTTGAAATTGAGTGCCACAGATAAGGCAGGGAAGCCTTATCCCTGAGGAGACAGAATAGCTGTTTTGATCTTTTCATCTATTTGTTGTGAACAAGATAAACATTAAAGAAAAAAAAACCAACAACAATATCTTTAAAAGTGTTATTGCGTCAAAACTGATAAAATTAGGAGACAACTAGCAGCAATAATGTAGAATGGAATAATGAAAAGATTCTTTAGCCTAAAAACAAAATCGATAAAAAAAATAAAGGGATTTATAATGCGCACTGTATTGTTTTCAGCAAATAATAAATAAATAAACTTTTGCTCATGTTTGTACAGAGTAATAACCACAGTAAACTAAAGTAGTTAGTCAGATTTTCTGTATAGCAGAGCTGCTTTAGATAGAATTACATGGACAAAAAACCCCATGTAAACTATCACTTCTACTGGGTTTCCATGCACATAACTGAAGAACACGGGTGAATGCAAATCCCTGCAACACATTAAGGTATACTTGAGACTTACGATGAAATAATGGGTACATTCATCACAAATAACCAGGGACTGGGCACCAAAGTGTAAAGGAGGAAATCAATGCATTTTCCCAGCTTATTTCATGCAAATGAGCTTTGAAGGAAACTGATATGGTTAAAGCAAGGTTACAGAAAGACACAGAGAGAGGCCAGTGTCCCCTGGAAATCAATAGAATAAACTTGAGAAATGATTTAGATAGAGCAGATATGAACATTGAAATAAACAAATAACTTTAAAGGAAATCAATCATATAATTTAAAGAGTAAATGGCTTGAACCGGGGTGATCTCCCTTATGGTTTAGACAAATGGAAGATTTTTAATTTCATCATTGATATTATGCCAGACTTGGAGATTTTGCAGATGGCTGCAACCAGGAGGAGGGGAGAAAAAATCAATTGAGTCTAGTTCTGTGGTCTTAAGAGATGTTAGATATTTACAGCATGGAGGTATGGAGCCTTGTATAAATTTACATTTTAAGAGATAAAAGACCTCTGTATTTTATCTTGTTATTGATAATAGAAACTGTCGACTTTTATCCTGTCCCATCTCAGGAAAGCCTAGCTGTCTGGCGAGCGTGTTTTGTGTATGTGACTGAGACAGGGGTTGAGAGTGTGTTTGTGTCCATGAGCGGGAGCGGGGAGAGAATACCAGAGACAGAGCAGTGGTCGGAGGCAATTTCAAGCCTTTATTTTCTTGATACACAAAAGGCAGGCTTTGTGTGCGGTTGTTTTTTCCCTCTCCTCCCCATCCCGCTTCCACGTCAAAGCAATTGAGGTGGCATAATTGCATCAGAGGTCCAGAAATATAGGGTTGCAATTTAGAAGGAGGATGAGAAGAAGAGGAAGAAGAGGAGAATGAGAAGAGAGTGAGAGAACGTGTGTGTGTGTGTATGTGTAGGGAGGGTAGGAAAGGCATCTCAGACAGGTTCATTTACGGCTGGAACAGGGACAGAGAGGTTAAGACATTGTGACAAGAGACAAAGTAAATGTATATGTAAATGCAAGAGGTTGTTATCACTCCTAAAACACTATGCAGCTTTTTCGGGCTTTGGAGACCTAAATTATATTTAGGCCACATAAAATCCAATAGTCCAACTGTGACCCACTGCTATGTAAATGGTTCAGGTAATTCTTTAAAACACTGCAGTGGTGGCCAAACGGTGAGCACAAATAACAACAAAGTGTTTACATCATTTGAATGATTTAGGACTACTTGCAGCGATCACTTTAATAGACTCCGGTGTGCTGGCACAGACTTCCAGGTTACAGCTTTCCCTGCTCTTTCTCACTGCAGTTCCACACAGACTTAACAAGAAGCACTTTGAAACAGGCTGAACTAAATGTGTACAACCTAGAAGTCCATGATAGGCTTTTGCATGCTTTCGTCTGTAGATGCTTGTGAGGCATAATGTTTCAGGAAACAGTTAATGGATAAAAGCTAGTGTTAAATTTTCACCTACATTATTGGTATGAGACTTTATTATTTTTTTAAGCCAACATACTTCAACATGTAGTGGGCATTAAATGCATAACCTTTCACGGGGCAAAGATTTTTCCTAAAAAGAAACTCCAATAACCGGTATGAACCACAATCAGGGGTGTAAGCACGGGTAGGCACTAAAACTCTGTTTTGTACTTTTGTCACTGGTCATGTATAAATACATTTCTCTGTGCAGTGCATGGCTTCTGTAGCTTGTTTTTCCTTTTTTTCTCTTCTTTCCCCCTCCACTCCAACTAGTCGAAGCAGTCTCCCTGAACCTGCTTCTGTTGGAAGCAACTTCCAGATAAAAGGAAGTTCTTCCTTCCCACTGTTGCCAAGTGTGCTCATAAGGGATCCTCTGATTGCTGTTTTTTTCTAATATTGCTGGACCTCGATCTCAGCTTTGAGCTGACTGCTGCTGTGAACTGGCTCTATATAAATAAAATTCAGCTGGACTAAACTTTAACTCGTTTGCATTGTAGTTTTCCACAGACATTCCTGCATTATGCATTGTTTTTCACTCTTCTGACACTAATCACGTTTTTAAAACTGTCTTACACATTTTTACTTTGGATAGCAAAAAATCTCCGCTTAACATTGCATTTAGTTCCAATTCATAATACATATTTTTACCTTTAAAAGATTGGTTTTTGACCCTACTGAGTATATCATATTGCAGCTTGCAGAAGATCTGAATTTTTTAGCATGATTGTTTTTAGTGAAAAGCTTTACAAATTGCGCTGTAGTGAATGTAGTCGATCAATTACAGATAGAGGTATCTTCCAACAGTTTTTGTAGACCAAAACAGAGCTAAAAGGAGACAGAGCATTGTACTTATGTTTTCCAGATGGCCAGCAACATGACTTCAATTGAATGCTAATTTTGCGCCATGAATAATGCATGAGGAAGCTGGCAGTTTGCCAACATGTGTTACTGCCGCCCCCAAGTGCCACAAACATTCAGGTGGTGCAGGTGTGAAAACCTGGAGTATGTTTTGTCTTGTATTTAATTTTACGTGATCTCTTTCCTTTTTGATAATTACATTTTTTTTCAATGTTGGCATCTAGAACTTATTCTAAATGCCTTCAATACAATATACAAATATTAAACTAAAAAATGGGAAAGCCCTCTTGGCTACATGTTTTGTGGGTTCAGTGTAAGGACTAGGACTGCATGCCAAAGAACAGGGTATGTGCAACAGTTGGCATTGATAGGCGCTCTACTTTCATATCCAGATCGGTGAAAAGCAGAGCAGTATTAGCAACAGTAGTAGCAGACTCATTTGGTTTGCCACCAGCATGCCTTTCTCTTTTTTTCACCTCGATTGCCTGCTGTTAAAAGAGGTGTATCCAGCCACCCCTTGTCCACTTTAATTTTTAATTACCATCTTCCGCTCACCTTTGTTATAGTCATGACACGCTCGCGTTAAGCCGTGTACAGCAGGCAGGCAGGCAGGCAGGAAGGCTGGAGGAAGTAGGGGTGGGGGAAGAGCTGGGGGTTCGCTTGTTCTGCCGAACAGAGTGGCTAGATTCACTTCTCTAATTATGCAGACAGACGTGCTCAGGGGTGAACTCTGGTACCAACACGCTGCCTCTGACATGGGATCAGGGCCCCAGGGCCGGTTCTAAGGCCTGCTGAAGGATAGGGAGGGTGGGAGCACTGAGAGAGGGACTGCTGAGAACGAATGCACAAGAATAAAAGCAGAGGGATGACTGAAACGGTGAAAATTAATTTTACATTTGTATGTAGGAAAACTTTACTCAAAATTTTAAAAGAAAAATGTGAAGATGTTCTGTGCAATTTGCAGCTAAGTGGAACACTTACTATTTGTATTCATATTAGGTTATTATTACTTCACCAGTCCACTTAAAACATGTTTACTAAGGGATATAATCACATGTCCTCTTGCACTGGTGATCCAAAAACCAAGAAACCAAATAAAAAATATTTATTAAAAATCTAATAGCAATATGACCAAAGTGATGCTGTTAGTCTCCTGTAGCTCTGCACGAGTAGGGAGGGCTGTAGTCGAGCATGTGAATTAACACATTTTGCGAGGCATGTATAATTGATATGAATTGATTCTTTTCAGCCCTGCACAAATGCTCTATTGCTATGCGTGTTTGCATACTTGCAGGGGGGTGAGGAGAGAGGAGTCAGGAGTGAGCTGCCATTAGTGCCAGCCAGTTTGATAGATGCAGTAATTGATGGGTCAGCATGCTGCAGAGCGGCCGCTAAAGCTTTGTTAATTGTCATAAGAAGTTCAGATTGATTGGGGCTGCTGCATTAGTACATACAGTGGAACTGATTAATGTTTTGTTCTGAAACGAATACGTGTAATGGATGGGTTGGTGTGGCACTTTATTTATTGAATTCATTAATGCAAGCCTCGGGACAAGAGTGATGCCAGTGGCTAGAAAAAGAGAGGAAGAAAGAGAGAGGAAGTGAGTTTTTAAACAGGGGTATTAGCTTGTGGGAACACATACTTTAGTTAATGTATTTACAGTATACTCTATGTGCAGATGGAGAGACAGGAGGAGGCAGGCAAGACATTATGCACAGATTTCATTTGGTTTAACATTTTTGTGTACTTACCCATATGGTGGCACCAGAGAGAATAATCTAGCCCCAGAGAATGTAAATGGGCACCGATGGCACAATCATCTATAAAACCCAAATAAGCAAAACATCATATCTTATCAGTTGATGGTGACATACTTAAGTCCTAAGAGGTTAATCTCCAGGAACAGCTGCAATAAACAGGCCAACATTATTGGTATCTGACTAAATGGTTTTGACTTCTGGCCATCAGGAAGGCCACAAGAATGTAGTATATTCTATAAAGTACAAGGTCTAACAGCTTCAATCTTTATGCTATTTTTGTGACAGGCTTCTGTGCCGGGACCTTTCTATTTACATTGTAAATGTTTCCCTTATTCAGTATTATTAGAAACATAGCATATAGTTTCATTGCTTTGCAGATGATACCCAGCTTTCATGAATCAGGAAGATACACTTTTACATCAAGAATCCACTTTAAAACCCTCCTCCTTACATACAAAGTCTTGAATCATTAGGTCCCATCTTATCTTAGAGACCTCATAGTTTGACGTCATGCTAATAAAGCACTCCACTTTTGGACTGCTGGTTTACTTGTGTTTTCTTAGGGCCTTTAAAAGTTGAATGGGAGCTTTCAGACCTCTCTTCTGTGGAACATACAGCCACTCTACTTTTAAAGTTAAGCTTTAAACGTTCCTTTTTTGATAAAGCTTATAGTTAGAGCTGGATCTGGTGATCCTGAATCCTCACTTAGGCCTAGGCTGCTGGGCCTAAGTGACCTCTTTTGTATTTAGACACAACTTTGCATTTAATCATTAGTCAGTATTAATCTCTGGCTCTCTTCCATAGTATGTGAGGGATTTTTTTTGGTCTCCCTCCCTCACCCTCCACCTGTTGCCGCAGTTGGCCCTGCCCCTTCCTGAGGTTTTGCGGGAACTTTCTTCCTGTTAAAAGGGAGTTTTTTCTTCCCATTTTCAACCTTGCGCTTGCTCATAGGAGGTCATCTGAATATTTAACTTTTCTCCGTGTCATTGTATGGTCTTTCCCTTATAATATAAAGCACCGTGGATCAACTGTTGTTGTGATTTGGTGATTAAAAAATAAAAAAAATGTATTATTACAACTTTTTCTTAGCAATCATGGTTTATTGTTACAATAGAATGTAATATTTTAATTTTAAAAATTCATATTTGAAGATGTTCACAGGGGCTATATTTAATGTTTACAGCCTTGATAAGAATGCCTGTGTAGTTGCAGGTGAGAGTAGACAGGTTCACCAGGATTTATAGTTGTTTCCCCTGATAATTTTAGTGTTATAGGGAACATAGGGAAAGGTGAGGTCAAGTTTAACACAGCAGCTTGAAAGAAGTTACAAGCAACTTCTCTGTAATCATGTTAAGAAGGACAAGAAAACAAGGAATTTCCCCTTAAAATGGAAAAGTGGAACCTCTTAATTGGGCCACAATTGTGTTTACAGACCTACGTATGGGACTGCTGGATGAAAGTAAAGGAAAAAAAGAGTAGAACGGGCGAGAGAGCACACACACACACACACACACACACACTGTTGGATGCACAGTAACTCAAACAATAGTACACAAAACAGCTTATTGCCATTAACAAGATTACATTCTAAACCATAAACTCAAGCTGTAACAACATGAACTTAATCTTGTCAACATATCAGTGGCAGGATTATAGCAGGGAGAGGGGACGCCGGTTTAACCCCGACAACAGTGAGACTATGTGCTGCTGTTGTAAAATATCAGATTGTATTGCTGATTCTTTTTTTTTTTTGCACTATAAACAGATGAAGGTTTTTATATACTACTACAGTATTTACAGAGATATCCTTGCATTCAGTTCAATCTAGATATACCAGCTCAGCGCTTGACATTTCTTGTTTATGTTTCATGGGAAAATATGTCAGTATTCTTAATGCACCCTGGAAGAGGGCCAGCTCGGGCACTTTTAAAGCGCCCCGAGTCCCTGTGCCACTCAAATAAGCATGTAAAGCTCTGTCGGATCACAGGCCGGGATAAAAGAGAGATGGGATAGGCAGCAGACAGTAGCTCAGTGACAAAGTGTAACACAATTAAAACAATAAAGTCTCACAAATGAACATGTCACTGTGGAACCTTATCAATTAGGCATCAAAGTGGAGGCCGCCTCTGAGGTGCTTCCACCTATTCCTCCTGTCGTGCAACACCCTAATAACTCCCTCTCTCCCGTCAACCACAAGCCTATTTGTATGCGTCTGAGTTTCCTCCTCGCACAGCGGCATGGTCAGATGCTCTATTAATCTTTCTATATGAACAGTTACTGGCGCTGATGAAATTGGGCCCAATGAGGCGAGCCTCCAGTGGCCGGGATAGACCCCATTCATCTTGATTTGATTCGCATGCTGACACCGGAGCACTCTGATGACAGAGGTTAAGTCAGTGAGTGGCCGTTGCCTTCTTGTTTGCTCTTTCAGCTCCCCATCTTTAACCACTGGCCGCCCGTAGAAAAGAGAGGCGGGAGAAGCTGGGGATCGTGGTTCGGGGTGTCTCGTGTCGATTTTATGGGGGCACAAACTGGAACATCCGATAACTCCCACATGGCTGATTTCACCCCCTGTCACCAGCCGCCACATCTCAAACAAATATACACAGCAGCGGCACTTCTCCTTGATAGCGTGTGACTTGGATAGATCAGAGATAGATGGGGGAATAGAAACAGCTGCCTGACAAGCGGCACCTTCTCTCATCCAGCAATTTCACAGTGTCATTTTGGGATTATTTCATTACTGGCCATGATCCATGACTGAAACTCATTTTGGCCCTGAGTGCTCAAAGAAAATGTGTGACGTGCAGTTGAGGAGAGGCGAGTGATGGTAGCACAGCACAGAAGAAAAACTTGGAATACTTAGTTTTGGGCCATTTGAATAATTAATCTTCAATGCTTTAAAATATTCATAGGAAAACTTTAGGTCGTCACTGGATACTGTGCGAGCATAGATTGTTTTTTTTGGACACAAATGGTTTGGTCTTCTGGTGAGACTGTTTATTTGGGATTTGAAATACAAGTTTAATTAGTATTAGAGCAGTTGCCAGCTAGCGATACCAGTTGTCTGTTTCCGTGCTTCGCTAGCCACTGAGACAGCTCACTGAGCTAAGGCTATGATGTCAGCAAGAAAGACATCCAAGGGCCTGCAGTGGCTTGCAGTACTCCATCCTCCAGTGCCTCTTGCTTTTGCTAGGTGCCTCTCATGTTACAGCAGGATTCTAGGCAGAGGATCCCAGGCAGGAAGTATCGCCGCATTAGCACCATTTGATTAATTAAGAATGTTTAATTTCTAAAATGGAGCATGAGACAGAGACATGACTCATAGCTTGCCATTTCCATCCTATCTGTAAATTTAAAAAAAAGGAAACCTACCTAATGATTTGGCATGCGCCTAGGCAACACGATATCGTGCTCATTTTCAGTGCATGCTACGCACTGGCACTTTATGAAAACTAGCTGCTGTAGTTGAGGAGCATGAATGATGAGGTGGCCGTTTGAAACAGGAGCCTCCGCTGAGAGAACATGCACGAGCAATCTCTCTCTCTCACACACAAAGCCGACATAATCAGCAGCATCATGAGTGTTGACACACAATGTACCTATATTGCCATTCATCCCTTTTTCCGGCACAATCACCCCATGGTGTTGTCGTAGGTGTATTCAGCTGCATGTTAAGAGGCTTTGTTTATGCTGCTAAATTCGTCCTTTACAAAACCCAGAATGTTAATTGTTCCTTGTCTGTCATACTGCTTTTCATGTTTTCAATGGGAGTAATTCACACCAATGACAGATTATCTCCACCGACTCCACTGTTACCTACGCCAGCACGCACACACACTTATGTGTGACAAAATGTGTATACGTTCACCACTGGTATTGTTACCTCCCACTCCGAGTCTGCTATAAACCGCTTAGACATGGAGGGCTTTACACCCTTTATAGCCTCCCTACCCTAAGTCAGCAAAGAGGTCTGGGGGAGTCTCACACACAGCTAAAACAGCTACTGGTGAAGGTTTTGAAGTTATCTGCATTTCTCACCAATTAACCTAATCGCTTGCATATCTTTGGCCTGTGTAGGAAGCCGGAGGATCTGGAGAGAATCCACACAGACCTCGAGGAGAACTTGCAAACCCTGCACAGAAAGGCCCAAGGTTCAAACCCAGGACCTTCTTGCTGTTTGGCAACAGTGCTAACTACTGCCCCACTGTGCCTCCAAATTCCATAAATACCCCCTTGTTGACAACGGCCTATATATATAAAGTTTTACCCAACAGAGTGCACAAATCACTCCTATGGGCTATTTAGAGTCACCATTTACCCTAACCACCCTAAGTGCATGTCTTTGGACTATGGGAGGAAGCCGGAGTACCCGGCGAGAACCCGTACATACAGGGGGAGAACATGCAAAGTCCACACAGAAAGGCCCTGGTCAGATGGTGAAGTTTTTCATTACACTTTTAAATAAATCATTCAAGTATTGTAGCTTAAGTGGGTATGTATCAAAAGATTGGATATGTTTTTAAGTGTTCCTTTTGTTTTTATGAACAATTTGGGTAGATTTAGGTACCATAAGTACTTTGTTAATATTAAGAAAGGTCTTGATTCAAATAAACCATTTTAAAAGGTAAAAATGCTCACAAAGTTAGATTGGTTCTCTTACTACAGTACAACTGAAGACGTGTGTACATTTCCACACAACTTTAGATGTCTACTTAATCTACGCTGCTCATTTTATCACTGATTACAACAGGTCATAAGAGCCGAGGAGACTACAAGGAGGTAGGGGGAAAAAAACTATTGGCAGCAGGCTACATATGGGACTCAAAGCAGCTGATGATGGCTGTTCAGTGTTGCTACCTGCGATTACATTTAAAATCATTCAGGTTAGGGAAAATCAAGCCAAAAGGCCTTAAAAAAGATACAGCAGTACCAGTTTTGTTTCAGAGAGGAAAACCCATTGGTATTAAGAATGGACTTTTAGCTCCTAGAAAGTGGGAAAACCCTGCATTAGATTTGGTTGGTTCATGTTATATTGTGACTGTCTTATACCATGGCTCTTAACATGATGGCAATCAGTGCAGCTACAAACTCTGATGTTCATTCTTTGTTTGGCTTTGAAAGGGTCAACTACATTTGTGATCTGTTTTAATAACCTTCAATCTGGGAGTTATATTTAAAAATGCTTTTTTAGGCATATTTGGGATGTCAGCAACATAAATAACGCCCCAAAGGCCCTAGTTTTAAACTGAAACCAGAGACCTCTTATAAAACATATTGGGCTGTTTTGAGAAAATGACCAGATTTGTCATTGCATCTGTGCGTTCATCTACTCATACAAAGGATGTGTTTCATGCGGAAGTGTCAGAATGGGTGAAAACATGCGAATGATCCCTTGGTTGGTTAATGGCAGATCAAAATTATTTCACAATAACTCAAGAATAACTCATAAATATACTGCTTAGACTAGTCCTGCCTCTATAACTGACATTTAATAAGGTCTCAGTCACACAGACCTAAAGATCAGCTGCCAACCAGTTGACCAGTTGCCACAAACTGCAGGTTTTGCATTCCCCAAATGGTTGGTGGTAGGTAGTTGGAGGTTGGTGGCTATCGTCAGGTGAATTCCTTTAAAAGGTGTTTATATACCTCACTTTTCTTTGGTTGCAAGCAGACTGATGCTGTCATCTGTAGTTTGCATAAAGATGCTGACTTGTCAAAAAATCACTAAGTACTTGCTGAGCGAAGTGAAACTTGAAAAAGTACAAGGCAAACAAGAAATGGAGCAAGTTTGCCTTCACAGAAAAACGTTGTGCCTTACCACAGCATCCAACATGTTTCAAAAGGTGGAACTTTAAATTTTGAAGGCAAACTTACTCCATTTACAGTTTGCATTGCGTTCTTCACAGTTTCACTACAGCCCGGTGAGTAGTTGGGGAATGTTTGCAGACAAGTTGCCGCTTCCATGCAAACTATGGATGGACAAATTAGGAGGTTTTCGGCACAGCACTGTTTATCTCTTTCCAATCATTTTCACCTGTCAGCAGCCACTACCCAACTGGTCATGTAACACAGATTTTTGACTAGCGACCTGTAGTCGCCATGAGTCACTGACCAGTCCCTGGCCTTTGTGACTAGAGATCACACAACAAAAGTGACAAAATGGCATACAGAAGCCAGCTCCTGCCAAGAGGCCAATTTGAAGTCAGTCAAACTGATAAGTTTGAAGAGGCAAATTTTTTGGGCTTATGAAAATCAGAATGTATAATGAGTAAATTATAGCTATTTTTTGCAGATTAACACTGACAGCGCTCCTAACTATACTGAGGTACATCAAACTAAAATGAACAAAGCATACATTGTAGGTTAACTCTCATTTATTGCTCAATTATGTCGTTATTTAAATGATTAAAAAAGATCACAAGGCAATGTCAGTTACATTTGTCATGTGCTGTGAATCAGATTGTTATGGGGAAGCATAAGAAATGGGCTCTATAGAATAAAATGCACAATTTTTTTCTTAGATATGTTCATTTTACAACATTTTGTTGCGTTGGATGCTAGCAGAGATAAATTCATCTACAGGGTAATTATTTTTCTGTTTGTCTGGGTCTTGAGATTTGACATGAGGGAATGGACAGGCTTTGGTAAGAAAGTGTGTGTTGTGGATGGGTGGGTTGGGGTTGGGGTTGGGGTGGGGGGACTTGGCCCTCTGAGATTTGGCTCTTCCGACTGCAGTGGGCCAGATGGGGATAATGGAATGTCATTCTGTCAGCTCCTTGGCTGATTAGGGAGTGTTTGTTATTTATTGATTGTCTTTCATGGTGAATTATCTATGCACAGGTCAGTGCCAGCATTTTATTCCTGGAGCTCTGATGGCCGGCTATTCCCATCCTCACATAAAATCAATGAGTACAAATAAAATGGAATTTTTAAAATGGGGGGAAATTAGCAAACACCTCAGCGCAGCCGCTGTCATGCATATGTTAGCGGTGATCTCACGCAGCCTGACATGAGCCCTGTGTTTCCATGAAAGTGCACCCTTACCGAGTATTCAATTTTAACAGCAGTCGTGTCTCATTCCCTTCCAGCCTTGTCCACACCTTTTCACCCATAATCACTATGTGAGCAACTCCCATCTGTGTCAACGTGTCTGCTTGATCATACTTGTTATTAGTAAAGTAATGCTTTGATTTGAGAGATTTTATTTGAGTGTGGCCAGATTGTTAAGAGTTTTTCAAGAAAGGTTAGCTTTAGTGTCTCCACGCCAGGAGTCCTGTCAGGCAATGCTTTGAGAAGTATGTACCAATTTCTGGATGCTGTATAATGTTTTGCAAGCTAATCATCGTAATCACTTTCTTTAATCAATGCTTTCAAGTAACAAAGCCCCCTAGGTAAAGTTGTGACTCCAATATGTGGTAAATACAGAGGAGTACATGACCCATGAAAGGTAAATACGTACCTGATTTAAATTTAACCACTGCTTCTGAAGCTCTGTGAGTGTCTCGGTACTCCTGCTCAATTTAGATGAGTGAAATTCCCTTTTTGACCACATGCAGGTTTGCAGTACTCACTGGACCTCTTCCAAAGTGTTGCAAAATGCTGGTTGTCTCCTTACCTGATGCATATTTTAATATATTATGGTACTGCAATAATCTGTCAGTGTATCTAGATACAAAGGTAACGGAGATCAAATTTGACCTGAAAGCAGATGAAGTGGAGAAATTAGGACAATGTCTAGTTACTGATATTACAATAATTTATTATTACTCAGTCAAAGTTTGCACTAAACCCCTTTAATGTCCGCAGATCCTATTTTAAAAGAGCGCTAACATGCTCATTTCCAGCTAGATATTATCAACTTGGACTCTGCTTACATAGCTTTGTGTGAATGAAAGTTCAAAATAATCCTTATTTATGTTATATTGGGCTTTTCTGCAGATCTACAGTTTATTTACTGCCTCAAACAAGCTGTTTTAACAGACACACAAACAAACAAATGGAGAGCACTCACCTTCAAAGTAACAGTTGAATCTCTTAAAATATGTTGGTTGTAGCAGTAAGGCACAACTTTACTTATACTTTTCATTGTTTGCACTGCACTTTTGCAAGTTTCACTGCAACTTGCAGAGTAAATGCTGAGGGTTTGCAGACAAGTCAGTCTCCCATGCAGACTATGGGCAACTATGGAAATCTGCTACCAACCAAAGCAATCACAGTGAGGTTTTCAAGTCCAGCACCCGCTTTGTGACTGATTTCACCTGGCCTCATTAGCAACAGGGGATCACTAACCAGTCTCTAGGCCTGTGTGATTGTGGCCCAAGGTGATTATATTAAAGACATGCACTCTTGCTGACATTATACAGATCCAAGAGTTAAAAAAACAAAAACAAAGACGAAATCTCAAGGATTATAGTGCTTTTAGTGTGAAGCCTGAGCTTTTAGTTCACAGGGATTACTTTCACATATCCTGATTTCCTCATGATTTTAAACTTTCACCTTAGTTAATATGAGTAAATTTTAGCAGTTTGCCTCTGATAGTAAAAAGCGAAAAGCACGATATGTCACCTTTAAACACCAGCGACTTACGGAATGGCGTGGTGTTGTTGTGCATGTGCACTCTTTTATCCTAGCCTTCATTTATTTAGTTCATTTCTCTTTGACAGGGTACAGCTACTATTTATGG
>VUQG01045201.1:198156-217033 GCA_015106755.1 Etia nguti | reverse complement strand
GCAACACCCCACCCTCCCCCCCCCACCACCCCCCCCCCCCCCCCCCCCCCCGTGGGCCTCCGGACCCTGCCACTGGCTTGGACAGTGATGGAGCATATGATAGAAACATGTTGACAAATTAAATTTTTTAAATTTCAGAGGAGATTTGTGGCAGAGAGATTGGGTGGTGATGGCGGTGGCTTGCTAAATGCTAGCAGCGCTGACCTTCATCTGTGAGCATGCTCATGGGATCCTTCTGCATAGCCCCCCACCCCCACACCCCAAATGCTTTCTGTTTGACCTCCTGAGCAGTTGCTGGGACAAATCAAGAACTTAGCATTATACGCTTGAATATGGGTGAAGGACAGTTTGGAGATACTATAGCTTGGCTCCATGGCTAAATTATACAAAGACAACGACCTTTTCAACACAAAGCCAGAAGGATCCAACATGTACCTCAATCAGCACATTAATGTATGTTGCATAACTGTTATAATGGCCTTGATTTATTCCCTACTTGCAAACATCTCAGAATTTGTGTGTTGTGCATAGCAGTTCCCTGCTGCAATCAAAGAGGACATGAGGGGACAGGCATCCTGAGGAGAGCCAGCTGATGGGTCTTAGTTAGGCTAATATCCTCGCCTCACATTTTTCTCTATTAAATCTTAATCACAGACTTGTCGAGTGTCACTTGACATTTGCATTTTGCCAGGCACAGCCGCAATCCACACACCGCTCAGAGGTTCGACAGATTTCCTTCCAAGGAGCGCTTTGTTCAGTCACCAGCTCTCATCTTCAACAGGGCTGTGGTAGCAGATTAATGGTGAGATTGGGTACTGTATTTGTCTGTGGGCAGCTGTGGGTTTTGTTTATTACAGTGGAGGATCATTGCAAAACAGGCTATTTTCAGTCTAGCGTTTGTCTAAAGTTTTGAATGTGGTCTAACAAAAAGACATGGCTGTATAAAAGACAGGGCCTACTTAGCTAGCTGTGACAACAGAAGACACAGAAGAGACAGAAATGACAAGGACAGGTGAGAAGAAGCAGTCGACACTGGTTTAACTTCTTTCAATAATCAATTTCCTCATCTTGATGTTTACAAAAAAGAGTCAATATGTGGAGAGGGAGCTTTGTGATTGGCTTTGATTTCTACCCCCAGTCCAAATCACACATTATTGTCTCTTTCTCTGGCTGACTCGCACTCTCGATATGACATTGATGACAGTAGACGTGACGAAGGCCATAGCCACTGAGAGAAAAGCCAAAATGCATTCCTTTACTGAAGTCAAACAGTTTTCTGTGAGGAACTGAAACATAAAACTTACCCGAACGTTGGAAAGTACTGTAAAGTCAAGTACAAGTCAGTATTGTGTCGGTAGCAGGTTTGAATGAAAATATAACCTATTAAACTAGGTAGACCCTGACATTCCAGAGACAACTCTGTAGCAGCATAGCTTATTGTTGACTAGTTGAAAATAATATTAGTAGATCCGTATCTGTGATGTGTGTATACAGACGTACTTCTGTCAAAAGAAGCACAAAATTTGCCAGCTAGAAAAATCTAAAGCTAACACGTTGGATATTATTTATTTATCTGAAAGCTAAAATGCTAAAATCAACTAATCCTTGACCTTTTTTTGTTACAACCACAGAAACTTGCAGCCCATTGAACAATCAACCAGCAAACACCAGCCTGTTAGTTCATGCAAAAACTGCCTTTTTGCATGAGTAGATGTAGCTGGCATGCTTTAGAGGTTGCTTTAGTTTTTGTAATCTCTGGGTCTTGCTAAGCTAGGTTTTTCCCTTTTTTCCATTACTAATGCTTGGGTAATAGCCATTCAGTTCTACTGACACACTATTTACCAAACAGACACGACAGTGGCATCAATCTGAACATCAAACTCTTGAAAAGAATTCAAATTAAAATAGTAAACTATTCCTTTAAGTCGCTACTGAATAATGCTCTATAAAGCTTCATAAAGTACTCCAGCATGTAAAGCTATTGCAAAAAAAGGATATATGCATCGTATCAGCTAAACTGTGTAAGCGTCTCGGTGTGTGCATGTGTGTGTGAATAGCCTCTCGCAGTGGCTGCCAGTAAAAGCAATAATTTGACAGTAATGTTGCCAATAAACAAACAAAACCCGGCCTCACTCATAATCTGTATCTGTTTGGGAAAGCATAATGATGTGTTAGCATGGCCCGGTTTTCCATTGTGCTGTAGTCTTGTCATGGTGGCTCAAGGGAAGACTTATCCATATGAGAGGCTTAGGGAAGCCTGTTCAGATCCGCCAGGATTAGGCCCAGGCTAATACACTGGGTCAACAGCATGGTTCTCCTAATGAGACAGGTGTACAGTTCTTACGACTGTCTCTCCACATAGCAGAGGCTCAAACAAAAGCTGATATCATCCCTCCAGGCTTACCCGACTCATATGATATCCCCCAGTAGTAAATACAGTCGCTGTATCAACCTTAATGCAGACATCCGACAAGCTCAGAGGTGATCCCGGGAATGTGCTGCATGCTGGGCGATTGTGATGCCAGTGTCCATTTTTCAAATGAGAAATAAAACATTTTAGGAGGATTTAGGAGGATGCTTTTGTCTGTGCTTCCCTTTTCAAGGCCAGATAGAAGCAATCCAAGAACCACAGCTGCAGGTACATTGTTATGCGCACATGGGTCTCAAATATGCTGCAGTCCTGCATTAAAAGTCTTACTTGAGTAAAAATCTAAATACTTTCTGCAAAATTTACTCAAAGTATCAATAATGGACTAAATATATTATATATAATATGTTATATTATCGTGAACAACTGCTATTGTGTGTAGGTAGCCTTGTGTTTCCAAATCCTGGCTCCAGTACTTTTTTGAGCTATCATCTTAACTATCATCTTCCAAAAAATGATGTGTGTGGCATTTGTTAGCCCCCGGAGCGCTGCAAAAAAAGGAAAGAAAATGAAAAAAAAAATCAGAGTAATTAATCTGTGATCACATGACTGATTTGTGTATGGTTGCTTAGATACAAGAAAGGGCTCGTCTTACCCCTGTCTTCACCACTTGGCAAATCCTGTCATGCTGTGATTTATTTCGGAAAAAAAATGACAATCACGTACATTCAAAGCTGTTGTTTCTTTTTTTCACACCCTCCACGTATTTGATCTCCGTGAGTTTCCCGCTGTTCATTCACCTAACCCTTTTTATACAAACCTTGCTCACAAACCATGAATCAAGCCTCCCTTTAACACACACACACACACACACACACACACACCCAGCCCCATCCCCTGCAAAAACCCCCACCACCCGTCCCTGGCTTGTCAAAACATATGTGAAATCCTATTTTCCTTTAATAAAGTATAGTTCTGTCTTGCAGATGTATGCTTGGATAACATGTCATACTCTGTCTTTGTTGAGAATGGCGCCCCGCTGATGTTCTTAGGCAGAGAGAAAATTGCCTTATTGAAACACGTTGCTTGGAGTGACTAGAATGCCACAGTGAGGGCCGGCATTATGCACATGACATATTCAAGACCTTGGAGTGGAAAAACTATGAATATAAAGTAATCACTGAGGGCACCTACATGTTTCTCAAGCATGATAGCTTTGCTTTTTCTCACACCTTTGTCAAATATGATGATTTCATGACTTTAGACAAAGCGTTTGGACCCGAGCCCTCTGCATCTTTCAGCCTCTCTCCCTCCCTGCTTTTTCGCATTTGCTTGGTTTATGGTTTGATCTGCGTAGAATTAACAAAAATGTGTAAAGATTATCCAAAGCGATCCCTAATAAATAAATAAATATATTCCTAATTATTAGGATTAACACTCACTTTCATAAAATTGATCTTGTGATGTGCACAGGGGCCTGAAAATAATTCTGCTATATTGCAGTCAGTACAAGCACATTGAGTTTAATGGGCCAGGCTTTGTGTGTGCATGTGTGTCTGTGTGTGCGTGCGTGTGTGGCTGTTTGTGAGTGCACGTATGTGTGAGAGAGAGAGAGAGAGATTGTTCTGGGGAGCTGTGTAAACACAAATACTAAGCTACCCCAAGAGTGCACTTTCTCTGTGAAGTTAAGAGCTGGGTACACATGTTTATTACAATTTCAAACAAAATGCAAATGCCATTAAACAAATGGGATTGAGGCAAATTAGCCAGGAATTTAATATTCACCGAGTCTATGATATAGGACATCTTGTTACGAGACAGTGGTCTGAAGTATCAGTCGCGAGCCGAGCCTTTCATCCAGCCGGCTCTCTTGAGGATATTTGTAATTAGCATCATTTGCCTAATACTTCAGGTTAATTAGAATATTTAATTGAATAGCTCTAATCTTCGGAGATGACTATATTATAATCAAATTAGCACCACCACTAGGCTGGCTATTGAACGTGGCAGACTGCCTGGCTCCTGCTCTCTTATCTGCTCCATCTCCATAGAGCATTCTCACATACTTAATGGTCCATTTGAACTATGCTATCAACATTTGATTATTCCTGAACAACAAAGGCAGCCACACAACCAGTAGGCATAAAAGAATAGATGATAAAGAAAAGCGCTATGGCTCCCATATGGCAGGTTGGGGAGAGAACTCACTCTGTGTGAAGCAGCTGAGCCAGGCAGCGGGGCCTGCGAGGCCATCAGGGAAAGGAGTCGACTCAACTCTTACTTTCCTCCATTCGCCCCTCATCTACCGAGCCAAGTGTTTGCTAAGATAAGCAGATGAGGAGACATATGCTTGAGAGGCTTCTGGAGAACTATTGAGAGAGTTTTAGTAGTCGAACCAGATGAAAGGAGGTCTGTAGCCGTGTGGTACAGTAACTGTGTCTTTTTCCTTTCTTTACCGTTATTGGGCTCAGATCTTCTTTCTTCTTCTTCTTTTTTTATATCACTCAAGGTTTTATACAGAGTGATATACAAAAAAAAAGAAGCTATTAAAATGAAATCAATCATCCTGGGTTTATTGAACTCAAAAAAGTCCCACGCTCATACACGATAATCTGTCTCGCCGAGAGAAAAACAAACTAATGAAAAGCTAAATATTACAGTGCGTTCAATTGCAACAAACAGATGGTAGCTAAATTAAAAGAAATTACATATACATTATCTTTCGCTTTATAGCTTCACTCTAATTGAAGCGATTATAACTCCTACCTTTCTACTCTATAATGAAGTGAATTAATTCATTTAGGCTGGAACGTGTTGCAATTGTACTTGCCAGTATTTGTGTTTAGCGTCTCAAGTGATAATTTTTGACAGTGCCATATGTTTCGCAAGCAATATTTCTTCTTGGTTGAGTTTTATTACATAATTTTATTTGTCCCTGCACTGATTTCTTTATATATCTGCAAATGAACTCTTGTTGCAAATAGGTAGCCATATGCCACGAGCATGCAGAACGGAGGCTAACAGAAAAAAAAAAAATTCCTTAGGCTTTCCGCTAATTTGTTTTCTCAGCTCAGGCTCGCTGTATTGCGGCTGATTATGCATCGTGGCTATATTAAAATGATAATGAATAAATGTACCACAACCGGTCCAACCCTGCCTTTCCTGGATTCATTGAGCATCGCCACGAGGAGGAATGAAAGCAATGATTGTGTCCTCTACCCTTTTTTGGTTTCGCCGGGAATGACAAAAGGCGATACAGCAGGTCGTTAGAAGAATGTCAAACAAGAGATGGCTGTTTCTGCGCGGTCAGGGACACTGTATGTTTCTTGCATTCACTTAGCATTTGTGTAATTATGCCTTTGAGCCTTAGAACTTACTCTTTGTGTATTTGCTTTGCTTAAAGTACACTGAAAATGCATCTTGTACCACTTTCATTATTATTGTATTAAAAATTGTGTTTGACTTCCTCCCATCTGCCTCTGCTCTGCCAGACAATTTAAGTCCATAAAAACTACTTAGACATCGCTTTGTGGGGGCCTGTTGATGCAGACATCCCCCCCTGTGGTGGCAGAAGACAGCCCGATGCTTCTTTGGTTCCAGCTTTGTAAAGACGGGCCATCATTTCTCGCTAGAGTTTCCGAGTCAGACCCCGCGTTTTAAATTCCTACAGAAATGATGCCGAGCGGAGGGCTAAATGTTTTCGAGGCGGCACTCAATCTATATTGCTGTCATTTTGGAAACAATGGCGCTGTGATTGGCACACCTCTTCAGCCTTGGAGAGAATGGTGTGTGAGTGGCTCTAGAGATCCTTTAGTGGAAGCAGTCAATTAAATAATTTACAAATGCTCCATTAAGGTTTCTGTAATAACCAGCAATGAGCATGAAAATTGTATTTTTCCCCCTTCTCTGTCTAAAAAGCAATCAATTCTTATTAGGAATTTAAAAACAAGCAGCAAGGCCTCTAATAGTTCCTTTTAAGTTTCTTTTCTAAGGACGCTCGCAATGTTGTTGACATTGTAAAGCTCCTCAAACGGAGGCTGACAAATTTTCACAACATTTTATTTTCCCCTCCAGGCGGAAATGAATAAAACACACACGCACATATGCCGAGTGTACTTCCTTAACTATACTAGATAATTAGAAGGTTCGACATGTTTGTCCAAAGGCTTTCGGGGTTGCGATCATTCCCGCAAAATCCCATGTTCTCATAAACATTTCAATTTTAGAATATATTTGGGTGATTAAAGATGATTAAAGTCAACCCAATTATATATAATACTTAATTATGTCAAACTAGTAACAGTTTTATTTGGGAAGTGCGGTATGGTTAGTTGAGATGCTCGGATTAAAAGCAGTTCAAAGCGTGCGAGTCTTGATGCCACATGTTTTGATATTAAATACAACACAGTACAGAAGTCTGGAACATTTGACGGGATCCTTTGAAGCTCATTTACTACACACAAGAAATAGAAATATTACATACAAAGCACAAACAGCAGGCAACGCTAGAGCACATTAGAGACAGAGGCAAGGAAACATAAAAATGCATCTACAATTAAAAGAACTAAAATACTTGTTAAATTAAATCGTTCACACCTTCGTGATGTTTCCTCTGAAAGGAAAGAAACTGCAAGTAAGACAAGAGAAAATGCATCGAAACATCCCGAACTTCTATTGAGAGAAGCAGTGAGAAAGAAAGAAAAGGTGGTCTATATTAGGATTGTTTAAAAAGGCCTGCGCCGGCCTACTCCTTGATGTCCGAAGCAGTCAGACCCCAGTGTATGGTCAGAGGAGGTTTGATGCTGGGTTTGATGGAGTATGTCAGCCCAATCAGCCTAGCTTCCAGAGTCTGATTGGGTCTGCCAGCCAGAGAAGCAGCCCTGATATTAGCTCCACAGCCAGCTGACAGCCAGCATAGAGGGCAGCTTATACGACACATAACAACAAAGCTGGCGCACTCGAGGGCCACACTTTGTCTGGCTGAGTGTAAAAGATAGTAGAAGAAATGTAAAACAGGAGAAAGAGGTTTTAGGAGAGAAACGCCGACCAGAGAAAAACATTTAGCAAGTTATTCACTGTCTTCAATCCAAACAGCTGTAATGTGTAGGAACAATCCACATACACCAGTATAACTCACAAAAAATGTGCTGTGCAGTGATGGGTATTGCTACTTTTAAAAGTAACGTCTTACATTGTGAGATTTCTGTCATTTAAAATCTGTTATGTTACAGATTATGTTATAATTAGCTTTCAAATCTTGGTTATATATGGCATGTAGCCTTCTGTCCCTCTGCCTCTGAATGTACTGACTTTGCATCATCATAGTGAGTTGAAAATGGTAGCTTGTTCTCCACCACATCGCCAGTAGCAAACATGTTAAGCAGGGATTATGCTTTCTGGGAATCTGCTCGGGTCCCGGTGATGTCAATTTTGTAATCAGATGGTTAGCATGAAGGTCTGTGCTGACGTTCTCATGTCTGGCTGTTTTCTGTGACCACGCGGACTCAGCCACGAAGAATTTCTATTACCACGCAGCAACTATGCGAGCTTCCCAGGTGACAGAACTTTATATTATACTCGTGTATACTAGCTTTTAGAAAGTTGTGACTATTAGACCCAAGATAATATTCCGTTTCAGACAAAAACAGATGCAGACCTGAGAGCCGAGCAGTCATTCCTGTTATACTCGACACGTATCAACCTGGGACAAAATAACAATAAAAATCTTGAAGACTTAAAGGCTGTCCTGTCTACTAGCTCTCTGGTTAAGCTTACCAATGCACAAAACTATGGACTACTATTACATAGATGTTAGCTCTCTCGGAGTGAGACAGAAACAGCAGAAAATAGTCTTTAATTTACTTTTTTTTTTTTTAAGGTTTGGAGCAACAAAAGAAACCTAGAAGATTAATTATATTGCAAAACTTACACTCATTTTACCTATTAAAAAAAAGCCTAAACAGTAATCTGAGTGCTTTAATGAGTTAAGTCTAGAAAAGAGATGTTTTTGTATTGGACTTGATTATACTGCAATGTGCTTTTAAGTTTCTTCCAACTTTCATATTTGAAAACGAGGGATGCAAAACACTAGGAATATCAATTCAAAATAATGCAGATCCGTTTCAGACCAGGTCAAAACTCTATAACATGCATAATTGTTATATTTATAGCTCTTGATGTCTCTTTTCACGCTCTTATTATCCATGTAAATATAGACTTCATGGCTAACTACATTTGATTTTACAGATTCACCTTTTGCTTCCTTTTTATCCGTCATAGAACAGTTAGTCTTATCTGTTATAAAATGAGAGAACAGAAAGTGTAATAGCTCATAAAAAAAAGTATTGACAGCAGAGAAACCATGTTTTGTAATGTTTTTTCCAGGATCTTCAATACAGCGTGTAAGACGCCATGTATCAGGGAAAGGGACAGAGATCTGGCTTTGCCAATGTGGGTGATGAACTGAAGCAAGAGCGGATTTGGTTTGTGTAAAACATCTCTCATGTGGGAGACTTAAAAGCTTTGGAAAAGTTCTGGGAGAAATTTTCTCTAAGGTTTATGAGCCATAGCAGATGAGTAGATGACCCAAGTTAATTATTACTGAATTTGTTTTCCCTGCTCCACTGATACTTACCTCTACCCTGATGCAATAGTGACAGTGGGTACTTTTATTAGAGCAAGGAAAGTAGCTTGTCAGGAAGGAAGGAATATTTTTCTGCTATCAGTGTCTGTTAAGTGTTGTTTTCTGTTGTGGCTAGCATCAAATTCTTTATAAATTATCATTTCATTTACACAATGAAAAATCCTAATATTGTTCATGGAAAATTTTCAAAGAGAAACAGTCAGATTAGTCATTGTTTGAAGAACACAACATCTATTTTTATTTTTAAATGCTTGTAAATTAACAAGCAGGATAACCAAGCGGGATATAATGAATGAGTGAAAATCAAAACAATTTACTCCAATCAAATACATAATCTTGAAATTAGACGGTAAGACATGTATTATAACATAATTGCTTAAAGGTTTAGGGGCATACTTGCTTTCAGTTCTGTCTACAAAAGAGACATGGCATAAATCTTAATCAAAGAGAAATAAACTTCTCCTGTTATGATTTAATGCAAAACAGATAAAACACAAGGCATCGCATGCACTGACTGTTAAAGTGGAACAACTGTTGTGTTTTGCAAGAAAAGAAAATTTCATCTGAATACACTTTTATCTCACATGCAAAAATTCCTGTAACCAACCAGTGAAAACTGCGGAATTTTGACACTTATGTGTGTTTGAATATCATTGTAATTCATTTATTATCATGATAATATCTTTAAAAATATAGCTGTGAAATAACCCTCCACCTCCCCCAGTAATGGCAAAGTAGGCACAGCTCAGTTATATGCATTAACTGTATAAAAAGGATGGACTCCATTTCTTTGGTCACTAGCAGATTGCTGTTTCGTGCCTGTAGTTTGCATGGACGACACTGACTTGTCTGTAACCATTCGTCATTTTTTCACTGAGCTGCGGTCAAAATGGGAAAACAGCAACACAAAGCGGGAACAGGGAACACTTGCTTTCAAAGTAAAAGCTGTGCCTGTTGCAATATTTTGGCTGTATTTCCAGTTTGCGTCACACTTCAAATATTTACAGATAATTCAGCATTTTCCACAAACACTACAGGCAATCAAGCAAGCGATAATCCACAAATCAGTGTAGCACTCTATAACTCTTTGCAAAGAATTTTGCACTAGAAACATCCCGCAACCCTCAGCAGCTGGTTGCAAAATACTTTCTCCCATTGGCTGGTGGTTGCCAGGGGGACACTGACTGGACTTTGGGCCTGATTGAATGAGGCTTTAGCTATTAATTTCACAATGACTGGCAGAAACCTCCAGCAATGACTCGTTAGCCAGTCAGAACATATCAGTTTTTACTTAGTAACAAGTGGTTGCCAGATGGTTGTCATTTGTTCTCTAGGCCTGTGTGACCAGCTGCCTTAGCATCCAATGAGCATCCATAGTCTGTATAGATATATCACACAATCAGAAGAAAAAGATAAACAAAATAATATTTGACATGGACGCTTTTGGAACCCGCCTGTGATGCTCACAGTTAAAAGCACAACTCGATCAACAAACTCAGTCGGGTCGTGCATGGACACAGCAACATGTTCAGCGCCAAAAGACGTGAACCGCTGCTCGCGTGGCTCAACCAAGACACCAAAAGCAGGAGTCGTTGTATAAAAGCTTGTTCACCATTGCTGGGTGAAGGATGATATGGATATTTCCAATGAAGAGCAGAAGTTCTAGGAAAATTGAACAGAGTTATGCTGCTGCTAATGATTTCAATATTTGGTGAAAAATGACAATTAGATTAATACAAACATAAATGGAAGAACAGTCAAACTGCTGAGTAACACATATCTCACATCCGTGTTTTTCCATGCTCTGTCTTTTCTCTGAGACAATTTGTAGAAGCGTGTGTCATTGGCTATCAGGGGATGATATATAGTCTAGCCTGCAGAGAAACATGTGTTCTGCTTTAATCTAGAGTGCATAGGCCAGTATTCATGGCCAGCAGCTGGAGAAAATCACAGGAGACGAAGAGTCCACCGTGGAGAGAGGAGACATACTGCCTGCCTGCCTGCCTGGCAGATGCTGGTTCTTGTTATCAACTCTCTCTCCACCTTATTTATGTGGTGACTTACAACCCGACACCCTCTTTTTCCCTTTTGCGCACTGCTACTTTGCCCACACAGACACATTTTCATAGGAATGAATGCCTGTTTTTTGTTGCTGGTTTCGTTTACCAAAGATATAGCACATTCTGGCGCTTTAACGTAAACAACCTTGGACTGAGACTTTCAGGCAATTTTGGTCATCCTTAAATAGAGGAGCACAATCCCTATAATAAGCAACGGTAGTACTAAAGACCTGTTGCAAATGAGAAAGCATGTGGGCTTGTTGCTAAAAATAAAGATAATATACAATCCAGCCTCCTTTAAGGTTATTTGAGAAAATTTAAACGGGTATTTTGGAAGAGTTAAGCTAAGGGGCTTAGCCACACTTTCAATACAGGAAAGTAATAAGCAATTTTAATAGAAAATGAAAGGAAAGCATACAGCTTCACCAACACTCACACTGTCCAGCAGCTTATTGAGTGAAATGTTAACATCAGCACGCTAACATGCTCACACTGTAAATGTTTACATGCTGATGATTTAAATAGGTAAAGGCTGCCATTGTTATCTTGGTCTAGCTTAATTTGAAGTAAACACACAGTTACACCAATCAGTAACAACGTTAAAACCACTGACAGGTGACGCGATCTGCTGGGGAGCCTTGGATCCTGACATTCCTCTAGATCAGGGATGTTAAAGTCATTTTACATTGTGGGCCA
The DNA here is from genome assembly GCA_015106755.1 of Etia nguti. Taxonomy (NCBI): domain Eukaryota; kingdom Metazoa; phylum Chordata; class Actinopteri; order Cichliformes; family Cichlidae; genus Etia; species Etia nguti. The sequence goes on along the minus strand of VUQG01045201.1, from coordinate 205,266 downwards.
CATACAGCCCACTTTGATCTTAGTGGGTAGGACCAGTGAAACTATGAGATAAATGTGTAAAAGTTCTGCTAGAAAATGTCACAGAAAATGTCCTGTTTTTTAAACGGTCAACTCACTGTAAAAATGAACAAATAAACAGATATTTCTCTAGTAGGTAGTGGGGAAAAAAAGGAACATTTTTGTCATTTAACCGTATATCAGGGTTGCATCTGTGCATCAGTGTATGCAATTCTTCACATTTTCTAAAACTGCCCACTGGACTGGATCAGAGTCTTGGTGCTGAGCATCACAGGACACCACCAGATATCCTGTCACCAAATCCTAACAAGCCTAAGCTGTTTTTGCCCTGCAGTGGGTGACCTACACAATATTAGGCCGGTGGTTTTAATTTTATGGCTGATCTGTGTGCTTGGTTATAAACCTTAGACATGTCCCAAGCTAAGCTGCTGATTTGCTGTAGCAACATATACATGTGCCAATATAAAGTAAGGTGCAGTCCACTCCTTGTTTATTCAGGGTCTATTCTAATATCTTTAACAGCTCCTAGTCAAAGAAGCAGTGAGACGTCTGCACGAGTTTCTAATCATGGCTCTGCCTCGTATCCATATATTTGTTTCTCTTTCATGTCCCAAGCTGCTCTCTTATTGACAAGCCCCTACTGTGATATTTATGTCACATATTTAATATGGACACGGCAATGATTATCAAATCCATAGTTGCCAAGAGATTCCGATCGGCCTTAAATAATGGATGAGCACGGATGCGTCTCAATTTGTGCGGCTGCGCAGAAAGACAGGGCAAGCGCAGCCATCGACCCCCTCCGCCCCTCTTCCCATCACTTTCTCCCTCACCGGAACGTCATTATTCTGGTCGATTCTTTCGCCCCTCGCTTGACATCATTCAATGTAATCATCCTTCAATAAAAAACCTGCTTGTAATAAAAGGAACAACCTGGGTCAATACACCGAATATGGAGAAGGATGACCCTGTGCTGGGAGACAGCGAATAAATGGGCCTCTTTATCAAAGCGGATTGCCGCCTGGTGCCTTAACAGGAATTCGACCGGAGCCGGAGTTATCATTACTGTTACGTTTTGTATCATCGGTGTTTGTGCTCGGTGAATATGAGGAAGAATAATGGCGACATTAATGAATCAATGAGCTAATGAAGCAGCCATTGTGTTGGCTTATTGAAATACACTGTGGAAAATTGAAGACTTCTCCAGCATCTCTTTGCTTAATGCTTAAAGCTTTGCTGTCATATTACCCGACTGCCAAACTCAGCCACAGCAAAGAAGAGAAAAGGATATTTAAAAAAAAAAAACATAGTAAGTTGCATCTATTATGGGGTAGAGTCACACAAACTGCCTTAAGTGCAGACAAAAAAAAGCTGGAGAACAAATGAAAAAGCAACCAGGGTCACACTGCTGTCACACACTTTTCTTCTGCTACACACCAAGCCAGTCTAACAGACCAAAGAGCCCTGGACTAAGGGTGGTTTGAGGGTCAAATTAGCTGACAGGGTAATTTTGTAAGGGCGACATGCGGAGCTGCTGATTATCCCTGAGCTAGCATCATTTTTGTTTATCAAAAAATGTTAATTGCCTGTTTTTACGAGAAGGAAAAGATTAAAAGTTAATAGGAGAGACTAAATAAACACAATGCAATTGCATGAGGGTGTAGAAGATGGTAATTAATTTGTGGCCACCCCTGAGCTAATTAGCTGATATAAAGCAGGAAAAAAGAAGTTAATGAGGCTTAATGTAACTGATACACTGAAAAGTTTAGACTAATGAATTTATGAATGTGTGAGGAAATGCTTGTTCCAACTTTCACGTTGCGCGGCACCTCCTGGAGATAAAAAAACAACAACTTTGTTCCTGCTCTCAAACTTGATCACCTTCGTTGTGTAAAGTGAGAGTTTAGCGCTGTATAAATTTCATAGCTCTGTTTGATTCTGTGTGAAAAACAGAATCAGAAGAGTTGCCTCCATGCCGAGAGAGAGATGGTGGTCTGTGGGAGGGCCCATACCAGCCCAGCAGTTAGTTTGTTTTGCGAATCCTCAGGGTGTAGCTGGTCTGAGGATAGAGAAGCTTCTGTGTTGGGAGGTCTGAGAAGGTCAGTTTGCTTGGGGAAAGGGAGGTATAGAAAATAACAATCTGCTACTAGCTTCCTGCGGGGCTTATGGTGATGATCCCGGGGGCTATGCCATGTTGTCATTACTGCATGCCGATCTCGGGATAGACTAGCATCTACAGACTGGGTCTGTAGTGATTGGGATGTCACCTTCTTGCACCTTCATATCTTCTGACATTCATTTCAAGGAGCAGCTTATTTCATTTACTGTTGTGCTGACCAAAGAAGACATCACTTACACTCAGTAGGGTCACCATGGCATTTACTGTTGACACTGTGGACTAAGGTTCATGGCTAATTTGAATGAAATTATAGGGCTGTGATGAACCCTGCTCGTGAGTGGGAGCCAAAGCCACGAGGCAATCAGGTAATTGCAGCTTTCATAAATGTAATTCATCAGGAAGGCGAAGGCCAGCAGTGATAGCTGACTAGCTAGCGCACTCGCTGTCTCTACAGACTGACCTGCCAAGCTTTCATGTGGTGACATATGTCTTTATGAGCTGTAGGGAAGCGTAATGGGTGATAAAGTAGAAAAGCATCCCTGTCATATTACATAAATCAGCACTCTAAGTGGGCATCTTCCCATACAGTTTGCCTTCCTCCTCATGGTTTACTGCGGGTAATTTGTCAATCATACTTTGATGGAGCAGCACAGTTGCTATTAATGACATTTATATAACAGATTTACAAGAGTCAAAGACCATATTGTAGTGTCACAAATGGGAATCTGATGGATGAGTTGGTGTGTTATGTAAAATGTACGGTACATAATCAGAACTGGCAGGGAACATATTGTAACTGAGGTTAAAGTGTTTGAATGAACAACAGATTTTGTTAAAGGATTTGGTCATGTGAAACACCACCAAAAGCTGATATGGATTCATGATATTTTGATATTGTCATTGTTGGTATGTAAGCGGTATTTTAAATACTTGACTCTATTGTAAAGACTAAATACTGAACAAGCAATCAAAACTAGAGGTGACCCTGGTGCCAATTTACTACTCATTTAAACAAGAGGAAAAAAAATTAGACCAGTACACTATAAATGACAGAAAACACTAAAACAATTTAATCATAATCTAATCTAATATATATAGCATAATCTAATGGATGTAGTTAAAAATTAGCCAGAGTTTCCGCATATTTTAGGAGACATATGAAACCATAAGTTGCGTTTCTTTCTAATCCAGTCGTGTTTTAAAATCGTTGAACCTTGCTAACAAACAACGTGTCAAATTAGCTTGCTAGTTTGGCTAGCCTTAGCAGTGCTAGCTTCAGTAACATTGTTTTCTGTCATGCTAGTGTTAACTTCTGCTGCAGAAGGTGCTCACTCCTGGTTTCATTTACATGATCATATTCAAGTTTGTTTTAAAAGAGCCAGCAAACAGCCAGCCATTATTTATTTATATATGTTTTACATCGGAATATTACAGAACACCTATTAGCATGACTGCCATCTGTTTACTCCCCCACTTGCTCATTTACAACGTCCACTGGCACACAGACAGGGAGAGGGAAATGCAGCTGTTTGTCATCTTTAAACTGGTACTTTAAAAAAATAAATATAAGTTTAACCAGCTAGTATTTCTGGGGTCGACTAGCAAGACCAGCAACTTTTAAAACGCTGGTTGACTGGGGTGGCGGTGGAACAGGTGGAAGAGCAGGTTATCTACCAATCAGAAAGTCAGTGAATCAATCCTTGGCTCCTCCGGTTAACATGTCAAAATGCCTTTGGACAAGGTAAGTTGCTTTTAAGTTTCAAGTGGTGCATCCATCGGTCTGTAAATGACAGAAAAAGTGCTGTGTGAATGGGTAAATGAGGCTTACTTGGTGTACTTGTTTCTGAGTAGAAAAGTATTATACAAGCACCAGGCACCAAGTTTCATTTAGTCGCACGCATCCCTACTTTGAACTGCTCATTGATATTTAGTTTTTTTGCTTTTTTAACTCAACAAAATAAATGTGAAAGGCTCACTCAATCTTTTCCAAGTATTTAACAAAATTGTCACAAGTTTTTTTTCCCCCTTAAATTTCATTTAACCAAATTTTTCAGACAAATCTTTACGTTTGCTTTTGAAATTTATTGATGCGGCAAAAGTCAAATGGAATAAAATGGAAATAACCAAATAATATAAGATACCTAAAAAACATACATAAGTGCATTACTGTACTCAAATACATTAATTAGTCCTTTCCATTGTTTCGCTGTGCTTCTATGGTTATCTCAATTAGGCTCAGTAGCTTTCTGAATTCTCAGCTGGTTGCCTGGCAATTGCAGTATATGGCAGCATGTACTACAATGAATGAATTAAAGTAGTGCGCTTTAGAGGTTCTACTCTGTGTTGTTGTTTTTTTCTTCCGTGGACTGAGCCAAGCCAGCTGTTGACCCTTTCACAGTTGAAGGAAAAGTCTGCCAGTAGGGTGCTCAATGTAGCTAGAGCACTTAAATCTTCACATCAAAGTTTTGTAAAGGGAACAAATACATGCATATTCCAAAGTTTCACACTAAATAGTTTAGCAGGTGAAACTCAACATGGGTTACATGGCTTGTCACATTTGAACAAAACTGACACTGTTTTTTTGACATCTGATGTAACTAAATATAACAAAACATATGTATTAGATACTAATATTGTTTTTTTTTTTACTCTTGCTTAGTTAAAATGTCAATTCAAATGATACATTTTCCTTTTTTTTGCATAAGTTGCAATAAAATTGAACTTATGCATTATAATAACCAACATTTAAAGCAATTGTTTTTAATTGTTCTTTTTATTTATTGTGTTGGAAAAAATGCAAGCGCAGTCTCAACCAGAGTGCTTTTGGATGAACAAACATTGCCATCGGCTTAGCTCGGCTCAAATCTTTATGAAACATTGGCTTCCAACCTGTTGAGAGGCATGTCAAAAGCTCCGTGATAGCAATTTGTACTCTATTTCAGAAATCTACAGATACATTCCGGGTTGATTCACACATAATGAGACTGACAAGGAGATACAGATCAACAAGAAAAGAATGAGGAAAAACTGAAAGAAAACGAAAAGAAGCTCAGTGTGTTGGTGTACAGACCCCTGTTTCATCGGCTGTAATATTCTTTGGTGGCCAGTTAGTGCATAGAAAACAAAGGCGGGTGATGACAAGGGCTTTGTTCACGGGTCAAATAGTCATTTCATAAAAGGCTCCTGCAGAAAACTGAAACATGATAGGTCAAATACAGGTCTAAATGCCTTTTCCAGTTTTCCTATTTTCCCATTTCAACATATCTGTCTGGTGTCCGCGCTCTCTCGCCTCTTGTAATGGAAAACTATTGCAGAAGCATTTCTCCGTCAGCGCAGGTCAAGGGGTCATCACTGATGTCACTCTCAAAGTAACCAGTGGCAAATAGGTCCTGACATGTGCTCTCCAATGAGAGAATGAGACCGGACAGCTCCTCTGGCTTTCCGACTGATAAGCCATACAAAAGAATATGTGAGGCTTGGAGCATCGCAGCAGCCGCTTCTGCCTTTTCAGAGACTAATACCAGCAGCTGAATTAAGGCACGAATAACAACTGGGTGATCTGAAAGTGGGTTGTGATGTTTTTTTTGGTTCTTTTCCCGAGTTTTTGCCTCTCACAGTTTGACAAATTCAAATGGTGGCTTTTGGAGCTCTGCCCATACATTCACACTGGCAGGTTTCATTAATTATTTTATTACTTTTCTCATTTCAAAGTCAACCTGCATATGCGTTTACCCTCAAAAGACATCTCCCAACACAACGGCAGTGTCATTTTTCTTCTCAGATCTGTTTTAGTTGTTGTAAGTGACAGTCTTCTGATCTCCTCCTCCCATTTCTTTCCCACCTTTGTCTCAAGTGTTAGAGCGAAACAAATTCTTCTTGTTCACTGTCAAGTGCATGTCGTGTAATGTGTGATTTGCTATACACACCCCACCACCACCACCACCTTGTACAGATTTCCACGGCTGTTTGTTCTGTACAGGCGTGCAGTAAGTCTCTGTGCTGCGCCACTGCTCAATCTCTGCCTCCGTCATTCTGTCCACATGTCACTGCAGATAATTCTTGGCATAAATTAGAAGGAGTACTTGTCAGAAAGTTATAAAAATGAATATGGAGGCTAAAACCATATCCGCCTGATATATTATTGTGAGCCTTGTCGTTTTTCCATCTCACCTTTCCCATCTCTGTCTAGTCCCTCTGTTTCTCTGCTCGACTGGTCAGAAAAAGGATGACTGAATGAGCAGGAGGCAGGCGCTTTCTGATAGAGTTACACCCCCACAAATGGAGTCAGTCAAGAGCTGGCTGAAAAAAAATTAAAATTTCTGACAGAGGTGCCAGCAAGATTGTTAAACCTCTGTGATAACAAATCCATAAGGCTAAAAAGAAAAGAGAAGGAGAAAAAAGAGCAGAGAGTTAAGAAGAACTGAGAACCTTAACAAAGTGTATAACAGGAATCCTCAGAGTGGCTTCCCAGTCAATCAGAGCACTTACTTTTCAGCTGTCCATAACGCTATTTCATACCAATTATTACCCCCACTGAGCAGGTGACAGGCTTGTGTGACGACGGCAGCGCCTACGCGAACTCCCGGTAATCCCGAAATGATGGATTGGGAGGGAAGCCTTGCAGTGATTTGTGACAAAGTAACTGAACATAGACTTCTGTACTTAGAAACGTGAGAGCAGTTTGTTTTCATGCTTATGGTACCACTCTGCACTTTTGATTTGATGCACGGGCTTTAGTCCGCCTCACCAATACGCTCTCTCGGCTAATGGCGAAGGGGGGCATCGCCATTCGAGTCCTAAATTGAAAAATTGCTGTAGGGTGTCCATTTTGCTGTTTGCTGTGTATCAATCAATAAAAGTGATGTTGATTTATTTATGTATTTATTTTAAAACCCGTATAACTAAATTGCTGTTGCTGATCTTTTTTTTTTTTTTTTTTTTTAATTCTTTTTTTTTTTTTTTTTTTTTTTATT